>VYZR01114362.1:209-11898 GCA_013400675.1 Oxylabes madagascariensis
TGGCGGGGAAGGGCGGGGGGGGCGCCGGGAATGCCCCGCCCGGGCCGGGTGTCCGTGACCCCGGCGCGAACCCCGGCTGGCAATCCCTGCCCTGCCCTGCCCTGCCCTGCGCGCACCGGGACACGCCGGATGGGGCTCCCCATGCTGTCCCGAGACTGGGCCCCCGGTGCACGCGGGCAGGACAGGAGGACAGGCGCTGTGCAGGAAGCGGGACCCCGCGAAAGCCCCCCGGGGAAAAACGGTGGCGGCGGTACGCGCTCCATCGCCGTAGCGTCATCGTTGGGACAGGCGACTCCGTAAGGCGGGGCAGAGGGGAGCCCTCCGTGCCCCCGCGATGAGCGGGGCAGGTACCTCGGCGGGGGTCACCGGGGAAGAGTTGTAGAGCCACATGATAGTGTCTGCCGTTGTGTCATTGCTCGCAAAAATCGAGGTCCGGTTGACCCTTACCGTGTCGCCGAGTAAGTGCTATCCAGCCTAAACGAATCCCCAAAACCTGTCATCTGTAGCCAAATAACACGCTACCGTCTCTGCCCCACTGAACGCACAAAGCTCATAGAATATTGTGAACACTGACCCTGTGCTCAGCCAGAGAAGAGTGAAAAATAGGCTTCTGGATCAAGCACTATTTAAAAGAAGGAAAAGGAGTTACCATCATCCCTAAGCCAGCAGTACCGAGGTGTGAAGTATGTCAGTGTGTTTTGCTGTTTTGCAAGCATCAGAAGAGAGCACAGCAGAAAGACTTTGCCTTTGAAATGATGCATGTGAGCCTCTCTACAGCATTAGCCAGAGTAACACGGGTGCCTCTGAAATCATCATCTAGATGGAGAAGCACTCCTGTCAGACAGAGGAGCTTTTCCTTGCTTTTGTGAACCGCATCCCAAGGAGATTGAGAGCTGGCAGGCCAGGGTCCCTAACTAAATCTTGCTGTCCTCAACTGCAGACCTCCCTTCCTTGCGAAAACAGACAAGGCCTGAATGGTGAAGAGCTTTATGGATTAATCTCATTAACTGAATGTGGAAATGATGAGGAAATGGCTACCGAAATGAGGCAGTGTTGTTCTTTTCCCGCAGGAGATAAAAATTAGTGATGTCAGCCATTTTGTATGCTAGCACATTAGATCACTGCATGTAACCTCGAGCAATAATAATCCTTTGCCATGGATAATCGGCATCAGCCTGAAATAATTTTATGTGCCGTAACTCAGAAAGAAAGAAACAACCCCAAACCAAGACACACAAACAAAACAAAACAAAGAAACTAGAGGCTAGGTGTGTGAGTGGATCATCTGTAGGCTGATGAAGATCAAAGAGAGAACATGAATGTTCATGAATGTTCATGTTCAAAGAATGTTCATTCTTTGAATGAATCAGTGTACCTAACAAGGTGGTCTTCAAGTCTCAGTCACCAGTCAGCAAGTCACTCTTACCCTGTTCTCACAGCATTTTTCCCAGCTAATCCAGCATCTGTTGGCCTCCGGTGCTTAAGAGACACCAGGCAGAATAAGAGGTGTGATCTCCAGGTCTGATAGGAAGGAGGAACAGAAGGTATTGTTGTTTCTTTACCGCTAAAGCTGTTGATATATGTCTGGTTTCTGTATAGTACTGGTGCTGACAGCCTTCTGTTTCCTTCAGAGGGGCAACAGCATTTTACACAGAAAGCTGCATCTCTGATTTGTTAATCTGGATATCCAGGATGTAACTTCATAAATTGCATGTTTGACACCTTTCTTCAGAGCATTTTTAGCTGACAGTGTCCAAAAGTTCCTACGAGAAGATGTCCTTATTCACATTTCAGTGACATGCAAGTTGCTTCCCAGAAGGTAACTTGCTTATTTCATATCAGATTCTCACATTAGTAAATACCTCTTACATTAATTTGTACAGTTTAGAGAGGAAAGTGTTAATAACAAATTAAAAGAGACATAACTTTTTTGTTTGCAAACTTGTTTTGTTTTAAGGTAACTTTTGGCTGGTTTAAAGATTAGAACATAATCTGTGCCCAGTTCCACAATAAGGAAGCATACCAAGCTTTTAAAATAATCCAAATACGCCTCCAAGAATATAGTGCCTATTTAAAGACAATATATTGCCTCTTTTTTTTTTTTTTTTAAAATGTATCTAGTAGTCTAAAACCTCAAGGCTCCAGGTGAACTAGGTCCAAATAATACTTAAAAAGCAATACCAACAGAATTTGATACTCAGAGTATCAAAATGACTATGTCTACTTTCTGAACAGCAACACACATGTGCCTGGAAATGGGATTGTGCTCAGAAACCTCTTTATCTCCAGATGATAGGAGCCGTCACTCAGATTTGACTGTGCTGATGATAATACCTGGATATGGTTTCAGAGCATGCATTTAAACCATAGCTCAGTTTATAATTCACAGCTAGTTTTTTGTGATAACTAGGCTAAACAAGGATGTTCTCTTGGACTGTACAGATGAGATGTTAAAATTGGCAGAGGGGTAGGAACTAGGTGGTCTTTAAGGTCCCTCTCAACCAAAACCACCCTATGATTCTAAACCCACAACAGCACTAAGATATAACTTTAACACTTTTTGTCGCCCAAGGGCACTCACTTGTGAAAGCCTGAAGTCCAAATTCAACCCATGGTTTACAGCTCCAAACCAACTTCTGGTGGGCAGATGTTTGCCCTCTGTGCAGTCTCTGTGTACAGGAATGTAGCACATCTGGGTGGAATCAGGGTGGAAGTTGTCAGTGGGTGCTTTTAAGGCAGCTGCGTGTTCTCTGGTCAAGAGGGACAGGGCATGGACAGGGACTGTTATGGGGAGTTGGGAGCAATGAAGACTGTGACCTCCAGGTGAGTGAGAAAGGCACAGGTCGGGGCTCGGGTAACAGGTGGAGGCTCATGCTTGAGGGGAGTGCTGGGAGATATTGCAGGGGAAGTAGCAAAGAGAAGAATGAGATGTGAGATTCAAGGGCCTGCAAAGAAGGTGAGCGAGAACAAGTCTGTGTATTTGTGAAGGAGAAGGACTTTTCTCACCAGGGGGATGGGCACAAGTTCTGTGAGAGATGTGAGGCTGCAGAAGAAAAAGAGCTGTTATTTCTGAGGGTTTCAAAAATGTCTTTTGTTTTCAAAACCAGAACTTTTCAGAATAGAAGTCACACCAACTGTCCTTTACTCTATGCCCCCCAAGTCTTGTGCACCCTGACCCCATGCCTAAAACTTTGCACCCTCTTTCTGGAGGATGAGGATGACACGCATCTGGCAGGCACTCTTGAAGAAATGCAGACTGTGGGAACCCTCGAGTTTTTGCTCCAAAAGCAAATTTATGTAATGACCTCTAGTGCCAAAGGTCAAAAAAGCTTTCTTTTGAGGAGCAAATGGTCTTGTAAAGACAGTCTGAATCAGATGTTCTGCTTCAAACCTTGTTCTATTGCTTTTTGTGGGCTGTTCTATGGAGCACAGAGATTTCTTCTCTGATGGTATTCTTGTACCAAGACAAAATTAAGAAATCCATCTTTCTTCTGTATTAATATTTCCTAATATTTTGAAGATCTCAGGCTCCAAACATTGTTCCAGATTCTGCTTTGACTTTTTTCGTTCTCCAAGGCTCATGGCATATGCTCCAAATGATTCGGCAAGATGCTGAGGGATTGATCAATTGTTAGTAATGGCTGAAATTATGTATCAAGATAAATGGCCTGTTTGCTGATGTGTGTTCTTAAAGCCGGAGACCACGCTGAAAATTCATGACGGATTTTCTGGCGACATGACAGAATAGTAACTCAGCGGCCATATAAATATGAACACGTATTTTACATGTGGGTAGTATCTTTCATACCAATGCATTGCCCAGATTGTCTGTGTGTATCAGGGAAATAGAGCAATCTCTTCCACCAGACAACTGCCACAACCCCCCTTGTGAAGTCTGATGTGGTAGGAAGGAAGTGCTTTAATTTTTAACTGCTCAGTCACTGAACACACAGAGCAGACAAAAAGTTGCTTTATTTGATGCAACAGTAACCTTCAAATTTAATTTTTGTAGATCAGAAAGATTTAGTGGAGTTGCTTGCTATATAAAGGCTTGCAAGACACAGTAAGTATCTGCTAGCAAACTGTCCTTCCATTTTAAAAGCAGATATACAGTAGAAGGCTGCTGACAGAAGACACTGCTGGCCTGAAAATCCAGGAGTATGAGGATTATCAGTCTCAAATTCAACTTCCTTTCGAAACAAGTATTGTGGATACAGAGCTGTGCTCCTTTACTGTTTACTACTAAACATACTGTTTGCTGCTTGGAGACTATGTTTCTCTGTACTTACCTTTAACTTCTTCTGGTCTAATTCTGCCCTTATTCTAAATCACAGGATTGATTTTGGTCTTGGTCTTGAGGTCCTTCTAATAGCTCTTGAATTGCAGCTTAACTGTGAGCAATTCAGCTGATCATGAACCTCTGTAATAAGGATGGCTCCTCCCTCCTGGATTTTATCTCTGCAGGTGGTAAGTATGCTGGGGGTGTTGTGCCTCAGTGACAATGCAGCCCGCTTGGGCACCGGGGATCTGCTCTTCAGCTTGGTTTGGGTGCCGATAGTGGTGTAGTTGTGGCAGCATTGAACTCGGCATGGGCTTGCTGCTTGAGTATGCACCCAGGATCCCAGATGGGCTTTACAGCCCAGACACCATCCTTCAGTGTGCATATGGGTGTGTGAGTCTCAAGTTCAAAAGTAGAAAGCTAGACTAGAGTTAATTTAGGAACGTCTACCTTTGACTGTAGAGAAGACATCCAGTAAAAAATGAGCCGGCAGCAGAACGGCTATAACATATGTGGGGAACGTGGACTAGAGGTCAGCCTAAGTTGACAGCACTTGGTCAAAGCTCATCAGATCAGTTTGTTGAGTGCTGTGGAATGCAAGGCTTTCAAAACTTTCTAATTAACATTGGTGCAAGAGTTGGTGGTAGCTCTGCTGTTTCACCCTGGAAGACTGTCACAGGGGAGGGATGCTATAATACAGGTGATAAGTAAGCACCGTCGGGCAGCTCATTCCCTGCATGAGGTGTTGCAAAAGAAGAGAAAAAAAGCAGAACGTGGAGAGGGGTAGAAAAGCAGTGAGCTGAAGGGCAGTCCATGTGCTTCGAGGACACCGCGAGGTCTTCGAGGGTGGAGAGACCGTCGGTGCAGGCAGGGGCTCCTGACGGGCGCCGTCGCAGCCCCTCGGGCTCGGGGCAGCGCTGCCCGCGGCCCGGCTCCGCACTGCGGGCTGCAGGCGTACGTGCGGCGCCGGCGCGGTGGGGCCCGCCCAGCCATCGCCGCTTTAAGGCGCCGCGTCTGTGCGAGGGCCGCGGCGCCGGGTTCAGCTGAGGACACAGCCCCAGTTCTCAGAAATCCCCGCGCTGCGGGAACATCGCGCTCCGCTTCGGAACGCGCTGCCCTAGATCGCGGTGCCGGGCCCGCCCCCCGCCGCCGCCCGCCCACGTGAGGGCCCCCCCACGCACAGCCCGCCCGCGGCCCCCGCCGCACCGGGGCTCTGCGGCTCTGCTCCTCGCCGAGATCTGCCGTGCGATTTCGTGTTATTGTTTTGTTCGCTCGCTGGGTTTTGTGGCGTTCTTTTTTTTTTTCTTTTTTCTTTTTTCTTTTTTCTTTTTTCTTTTTTCTTTTTTCTTTTTTCTTTTTTCTTCTTTTTTCTTTTTTCTTTTTTCTTTTTTCTTTTTTCTTCTTTTTTCTTTTTTCTTTTTTCTTTTTTCTTTTTTTTTCTTTTTTCTTTTTTCTCTCTAACCAATTTTTTGTTTGTTTGTTTGTTTGCTTTGTTGTTTTTTTTTTTTAATTCACCGCGGGGAGGCCCCTGCAAGCAAACAGCGTCATCTTTTTCAACCCTCTGCCTCCAAAAAACACCCAGCCCAAACCCAAAAAAACCTCACGTTATTTTATGCATAGATATACTTTAGATTACGTATAGAAGATAAAAATATATAGCATATAGAACATAATGATGCACATATATGATATGATGCACAATATAAAAATACATACCTATATTTTTGTTTTATATTTCCTATCTAATAAATGTATACCTATCGTATATATTATTATATATACGCATGCATGCCTACATCATGTTAATATACAATAAACACAATATATCCGTATCTAAATAATAAACATGAAAATGTATGCTATATTTAAATTTTTTAATTGTTTTCGTTTGTTCGTTTGTTTGTTTGTCTCGGTGGGGAGGTGTCCGAGCGAATCGTCGGTCGGCAGGCGGGCTGGGCAGACGGGGAGCGGGGAGCCGGCGGCGGACCGGGAGCACCGGGGCCGACAGTCCGCGGGAGCACACTTTTCCTGGGAGCTGGAGCTGGGGGGGCGGAATTACAGCCACCCGCGGTTTATTAATAGCGCCGGTACGTGTGCGGCAGAGATACCCCCGTCCCAGCACCTAGCCCCCTCCCCCGCACCAGCCACAGCCCATCCTCCTCCTTCTCCCTGGGAAGGGGACGGGCGTCCCCGCCACTGGCTCCGCCTCGCCTCACCTAGGATGCCCTCCGCCGCCTCCATCTTCCTCCCTCCCGCTCCCGCCTCCTCCGTGCGCGCCTCCCGCACCCTGCCCCGACGGGCGGGAGCGGCGCCGACCCGGCTCCCGCTGCCCGGCCGCCGGTGTCCCCCGCCATCTCCCAGGTCCCATTTTATCCGCTTCCAAAGTCTCCCGGACTTCTATGGGCTTGTGGCTTCCTTTGCTGCATGCTGTGAATTTCTTTCTGAGAAGGTGGCGTTTCTCTGCAGGGGCACCTGAATGGTTAAATCGAGCCAGTTAACCCGTCACTGAAGGGCCTTCAAACTGAGACGGTGTCACATTAACTCCTCAACAACCCATTGCCAAACCTGAGATGTCACATTAACCCAGAAAAAAAATAGAGAGCGTGCCACATTAACCCACAGCCAAGACTTGAGATGCTGCCAAGAGATGAGGCGTCACCTTCCTGCTGCAGTGAAGCTGCAGCGCCCTTCTACCACAGCACCCTTTGTGTTACTGTGTCCCTGGCCTCTGTGTATGCATAGTTCCTGAAATTGTTAATTTTCTGCAAAGCCAAGATAGCAGGTTATTCTCCTTTAACTTAATCATCCAAGATTTTTTGAACAACAGTTCATGACAAAAAGATTTTTGGGAGGGTGAGAGGCAGGAAAACAACTCAGAGAATGCTTGTCTTGTATATCCTGAAAATTATACTTATTTTAAAAAATGTTTTCCAGTACAGTATTTCACTTATTTATCTAATTTCCTTCCCATTTATTGCTGTTTTTCACCAGAAACAAACAAAAAAAGGTGCAGGGAGAGGGTGCGAGGAGAAAGAAGGAGGGATAAGGAGAGCTGGTGGGTGTTTTCTGACTTTACATTAGACTTTCCTGAAGTGCGAGTTGAAATTGAAGATGCCTGTATTTTTCTCCCTGGATGATTCTCCTGTGGAAGTAAAGATCTTCTGCAATCAATCGCTCACCATTGTGTTGCTACTACTGCAAATTCTCCAGCAGTTGGAGAATTAGCACAGACTGGCTTTGGAGCTTTCTCAACTATAGCACATGGGAGACATGCTGGATTACTGTAACTGTAAGAGTACTGGCAATTTTATTTACAATAATGTGTCAATTGCCACTTCTGGTGGTGTAACACAGTTCACTTGTGAGAGTTTTCCTTTGGAGGTTTGATTCTTCATCAGAAGGAATTCTTTCTAGAGAGTGTCTGGGAAGCAGCTTTGCAGTAAGAGCCCGGGTGTCCTAGCAGACACCAAGTGGAACAGACATCGGCGGTTTGTTTTTGTAAAAAAGAAGATAAATGGTGTTCTGAGCTGCATTAGGAGCAGTGCTGCCGGCAGGGGGAGGGAGGAGATTCTGCCCCTCCCATCAGCATTGATGATGTCACGCCTGGAGTGCCGGGTCCTGTTGCGGACTCCCAAGTACAGAAGACACATGGCCATGCTGCAGCAAGTCCAGAAAAGGGCTGCAGGGATGTTTAGGGGACTTTTCCTGTGAGAAAAGACAGAGAATTATGACTTCAGGCTGGAGAAGAGAAGGCTTGGGGGGAAGGAGGGGGGGAAACTTAAAGGAGTATACAAATATCTGCAGGGAGGTCAAGCAGACAGAACAATTGGGGGTGGGCACAAACTGAAGCACAGGTGGTTCCCTCTGAACATCAGAAGACACTTTTTCGTAAGGGTGATTGATCAATGGCCCTGGTTGTACAGGGAAGCTCTGAAGACTCCATTCATCAAAAGCAGCTGGAGCATGGCCCTGGGCAGGAGGGTCTGCCTGACCAGGGGGTTGGACTACATGACCTCCACTCCAGATGTCCTTTCCAGCTGCAACCAGTCTGTGGTTCTGTGAACTGATAGCTGGACAGGTCAAGTCAATGCAGGTTCAGACTCAATATTTGGGAATATGTGACAGAAAAAGCAAAGTGTTTAAACCTATGCCCTGAGTGACCCAAAATGTTATTGTATTCCATATCTCTGTGTCCAAAATTGCTACTGTCCGTTTCAGACCCTGCAGCCACAAAACGGAAGGATGGGGCAGGGGCTGAGGGTGCTGCGGTCTCTTTAGAAGTCGAGGCACTGAGGCAGAGGCTCTCTCCCACTGCTCCCTTTGCCTCTTGGCTTTTTCCTGCCTCTACTCGCAACAGTACCAACTCTAGAAGCTGCATTTCACAATCAAAACCTGTTTCGAGTGGGTATTTTGCACCACCTGTCTTCAGCCACAGCACCGTGCTGGGACAAGCAGAACAGCCCCACTTCACGTGGTCACCGCAGCCACCCGCTCTTGCTAGTCAATAAACTGTTATTCTTCAGTTACATCTAGCCATATTTATTTCTCCTTAATGGTGGAAAGGGATTGGTTAAAAATGGGGAGGTAACACATTTTAAACTGTCCCCCTCAAATGAATTCAGCCAAGACAATATATTAGCTTCCTTTCTTAATTTTGGGTACTGTTGAGTAATATCCTCATGTTAATTCTTCAGTGCTTACTGGTGCTGGTGAAGGGGTCTTGTGAATTCTACAGCTCATATCCCTAGTGCTATTTTAGCTTTTAGGATTTGCTTACTACACAGCCTTTGCACATGTAGTACAACATGAATGAAATGGTTCTTGAGTATGCCTGTGCTTGCATATTTGCACCATATTATCATAAATCATCTCTAGGGACAATAGCAAGACTAGAAAGATGTCTCTGGCCTTAACCCATTTTCCTAGTCCCACTGTATTTTCTAAAATAAGATACCCCGTTAAAGAAAGTTTTGTCTTGGAAAGCTGTACTTTTATGATAGTAGGTCCTAATTTTATGATAGTAGGTTCTGTTTTGAGGTTTTTCTGTACCAGCACAAGTTTTGTTTAAGAATCAGTTTAAAATGTTAACTCACTCTTTAACATTATCTTAACTGTTACATTCTCCCCAGTATATGAAAAATGCTGTTATAACTCTAGACTGAAGAAAATGCTGAATTGTTTTCTCATTTGTAATTGGTTTCAAGGGGAGAGCTGTGGGTGTCAGTTTCCTCAGGAAATAGGAAATTATGGTTTTCTCTAAGGACTTATCTTCTAGAAAGAGCCACATCTTCAGAACACACCAGGGCTGTGGTCCAGGGAGCAGACTGGGAGCTGGGAGAAGCCTTTCACTGACTTGACTGAGTAAGACTCCGAATTTCCAGAGAGGAGTGTGGTTAAAGGTAATTGTGTAGTCCCTAGTATTTTCTTGGCTGCTTAAAATGTTGTGCTACTTAGTATACTTTCTCTGAAAGTCTTTCCAAGGCTGTTGTGGGGCAGACAGAAGCAAGCTCTGCTTTGGCTTCCAAGATAATTAGTTACAAGTGAGCTCAATGTGGGTAGTTAACACAGTGCTAAATTAAAGCCAATCAGTACTGCTGGTGTGAAGAGAATATTAAGTTGGGCTGATTTGCTTGCATAGCCTCTAGTTTGGAGCACAGGCCGTGCTGGAGCATGGCTGTGCAGGACAGCCCTGAGTAACCAAGCCCTTCTCTCACTAGGTATGGAACCTCAGGTGCACCTTAGAGCTCTGCCCCACCACAGGTCTGTGAGAAGCACATAAATATTGTTGCACACATAGCATGAAATGCCTTGCTGTCGCCTCTGTAACTGGCAGAACAGGTTCCTGTCAATGCAAAAGAATTGAGATACTTGTCACTGCAGTTGCATCTCTGTTTGCGCCAGAGTTCCCTTTCCCCTTTCCTGGTTTTGTAAGCTGAGGAAAAGAAATGTGCAGAGAATGACAAAAATATTAACCAAGATGTCAGTTAGCTGAATTTAATTATGCATTCAAGGACTTGGGCAACCAGATGGCATAAAAGACCCTTGATTTCCACAGCATGAAGTCTGAAAGGACATGATTCCCTTATGAATGTGTATTCCTTCTTTCTAATGCATCTACTTACATATCTGTGCAAATAGTTATATATATTTAACTTGTATGAAACCTAGGAAGAACAGTAATTGGGACTCAGCATTTAGTTGAGGGCTAACTATTTTCATGTTACAAGTTCAACACTGAATCAGACAAATGGCACAAATGGCTCCGGGTTCAAAGCTCTGTGACAAGGTCAGAATGGCAGACTTGAAGATTAGCAGTGTGCTGTTCAGCATTTCAGGTAAACCTTACTGTTCAGATGAGTAGCCAGGCCTTAGCTGGGTAGGTCTAGCTGACTATAAGCCAATTTGTTTACTTCAAGATACACAGAGAACAAATCTTTTAAACACGGAATCAGTGAAAGCTCTGAGTTCATTGTGGCCTTATACTGCACAAATAATGGCACTGACATTTAAAACCAAATAATTTAATTCCATGTAACAGCTGTAGAAGTTTAGCTTTTGAGTGAAGGAACAAGACAGCTACAAGGGAGCTTTGCAGGATAAATCAAGCAGTCTTTAGTACCATGTCTAACTTTGTCTTCTACACCAACTTTCTCAGTGAAAAAGATAGTTTTGTCTCACTAATACTGTTGAAGGAGCAAATAATGCTGTTAGAAGTACAAAACTAGTATGAAATATTCATTCTTATTCTTTGAAGGAGTTGGGAAGAGGGACGAAGTAAGTCTATTATTTAGTCTTTCTTAATTTTGTCTATGGCCATGAAGCTCCCTTCACTTAATGTGGCAGAACCTGGAAAATTCTCCTTGTATGTTCCAGGTTTACTCTGGCTGAGAACCTCCCCCCACAAATGCATGTGTATCAGAAATCCAGTTATGTATGGCATATTTCTGGTCAAGTCACACCAGCCAGAAGCTGAATTGAAAATATAAAATATTGTCTAAGGGCCTGTAATGCAAACATACATTTTGCCTGTTTATTTTGGATTCAACATTATAAATTCCAAAGACATTTAAGTATGCTTCTACTGGTTGTAATAAAATTAGCACTTGCTTGCTACCACTATTACACTTTAAGTCCCCTATAAATATTCGTTCAAATTACCTAGCTTACTAGTTAAGTAATTATCTGTATATAGCAAGTAGTACTTCATGGTGTGCAGTGGTTGTTTAGCCCCAACTAGTATTTGCACCTGCAAGGGGCTTGTTGCTCATGATGCTGAATCTGCCAAGAGCTGTTCAAATACATAATTTGTCCTACTTAGAATTCAGTATAAGATAAATATAATAATAATGGTCCATTTCAGCAAACATCTGCCCACAGAGAAAACATTAAATGACTGTGCTGTCCCCCTTA
>VYZR01114366.1:15614-28629 GCA_013400675.1 Oxylabes madagascariensis
GTTCCTACCCTGGAGATACGGCAGCTGGGGACTTGTTTGTAGCCACAAGGTTCGTGCTTGTCTGAACTGGGTTAGCATTCAGAAAGGCTTGCGTAGACTTGCTGAAGCATTCCTGACAGCTTTATAAGAATTGAAGTACATGAAATCACATTCATACTTCAAAAGGCCACAGTTTATAAAGTGTGGTACAAATGTAACCAAAATCAGAATAGACTTCTCTATGTTAGAAAGCATCTTTCTAAACCCTTGGGGAAGTAAATTTGTTTTGTTCTGGTACTCAGAAAGTAGACTTCTCTTCCCAAGTGCTCCTAAAACCGTTTTGCTGCAGATCCACCATATTAATTGAATAAAGCCAGAAGCCAAAAGTGAATTTTTGTGAAGGTTTATGAGCATGTTTTCAGAGAAGCACAAGTCTCAAAACAAGGACCAAAGCAACAGACTGAAGAGAAAAATAAGTTAGTGGGGAAAAAAAACAGCATGTTTTAGGGGGGGAAACCTTTTGAGAAAAATGCTTTAAGAGAAAATTAATTACTTTTTCCTAATAAATAGTGTGTATAAATATTAAAATTTCAGTTTCATTATAAATGCTGGTCTCATAGTACTTTAGTAGTCACATTACACAGCAGTTTCAAAGCAGGTGTAGGACTTCATACTAATGGTGAAACTCATCTATCACGTGATTTTAGAATAAAGAATAAGCTTCTGAGTTTTGCCTGTAACTTCACTGGACCCAGGATTTTCTCCTTCCCTGCAGAGAATAGGGTACATATTACACCAGTTGCTTCTGAATATTGACCAAATACAGGGTGAGTGGAGGAGCCTTTTTTCATGAATGGGACTAAGACATTGGGAAGTGCTATAAGAAGGGGTGCTGGGATGCAGTTTTTTTCCTAGGCTCCTTCCTAGGCTCCTTCCTTCTATGCTGAGAAACCCAGGAGAACATTGTCTGCTGCTCATCCCCAAAACACAGCTCCTCCAGCCTTGCTGTGTTTTGTTCCAACCATCCAGGTGATTGGAGCAGAGACATGTTAGTGGGGTCACCTGATTCTCCATGCACATGGAGAGACCAGCTGGTGGGGGATCCACACTGCTGTACCAAAGCATGAGGGCAGCAAGAATGCTCATGACAGCAGCAAGGTCGAAGGGGGGCTGTGATACAAGCACAGAGCAAGATCGATATTTTCTGATTTGCATTTCCCATAAAACATTAGTTCCAGAAACACATACAGTATCTCACATGTGGTGGGTTAGGATAAAACTGTTGGATGCCTCCCCCAGGTGATTGCTGCAGGTGAAGGGGCTGATCTTTGCAATTTTCAGACACTGCCAGTGTCTCACACAGCTCACATGCCCTGTCATAAGCCTTCTGCTGAGAACAAGTGGTGAACTCAGTGGCACTTCATTTTTCAGGGCAGGAGAAAAAATCTTCCCTTTTCTCCTCACTCTCTGCAGCATATCTGTCTCTACCCTGGGCCTGCTCTGCTGTGTCCCCATGGATCTGCAGCAATGGATCGTGTTGGAGGGACTTGAATCCACATCAGCAGGGACATCAGCAGGATTGCGGTGTGCAGGATCTGTCACTTCAGCACAGCTCAAGTGACAAGTACAGGTCTAAGTAGAAATGTCTGAACACGACTGTGGTACCAAAGTTACAGCACTCACCTGCATGCAGTTGGTTTGCATTCAGGTCCTGAGATGATTTCTGCTTTTTCTCTCATGACTTACTACTTGGCATCTGCTCTGGACGCTTTGCAAATCCTAATCTCAATATGCCTAAACACTCACACACCTTCCTGCCATCTTCTTCTGGGAGGGACCAGGGATGGACACAGAAATAGTGATGGTATGACTCTCTTGTGCCATTGGAGTGGTACCACTAATGTGATTCATAAAGTGATTTCATATACAACAGCTGTTTGAGCTGATAATATCTGGACTGAACACATACTGAAACAGATAAACACACACCAAATATGGCCAAGAAATGCTTGATCATAAATAGATCAGTTGTGGAATAGTTTCATAACTGTGTGTGATCTTAAAGTTTTGAGGAGAGGAAGGTTATGCACAGGATATTTACTCAGTTGTAAAGGAATTTCATTTCAACTAGTAATCAGAAAAATAAATCATGTTTCTGGTACTATAAAATTAAAATTTTAAGACAAAAATGGAGATGAATATATTATGGGATGGAAAGAGGATGAGAACACTGTGTCACACTAGAGTTGGTTTTAAAACATTTCCAGCTGAAGCAGTCACATACCATTGTCTTAACTTGGCAATATATGCAGAAAATGGCTCCCACCCAGGACTAAAGACTGGTTACAGTCTGCCACCAAGCATGCTTGGAAGGATGTCAAGGTCTGGATAGTCATAATTTATTCCAGCAGGGCTCAGGGATGCACCCAAACATGCCCTGTATATCCTGGTCTCCACAAACCACTAAACTCTTGTGTCAGCCCTTTGGACCAGACAGACCAAGGGTAGATGTTCATTGTCATGAGCCATCAGCATGATCATCATGTTATCCCTTAGCTCCAGGCCACATAGTCTTCACACCACAGAGTGGTGTTTGCCTATGAGCTGAGCTAGTGGGACTGCTCCGTGCAGCCAATGCCTTTACTAGAGACCACTATTTTTTAGCATATTGTAACACTTGTAAAGCACTTTACAGCAATAAATCTTTTCATTGTTTGTGACATTTCCCCCACCTGCTCTCTCAGTGTGATAATACACTTTTAAAATAAATACTATCAGTTTATACCTTCATTAAAAATCTCTATATGCTCTTCTATGTCCCCAAGGCATTTGCTGAAGTCATGATTGCTACCAGTGCGTGACATAAGAATTCAAGCTCATAAAACCCATTCATAGACACTTTGCAGCATATGCCGTTTATTTGGACTTCCATTAAAGATATTATGTTGCCATATTTTGCAATCATAAAACAGCAAATAATTTCAAGGGATTTCTTGATAGGTGGTTTGTGTTTTAAATGGACTTGGGCTATGTGGGAAATTGCCAGCAAAAATGTACCTAATTGAGCCATTGCTGCGTCTCTCTTCTTGACTCGTTTCAGCTCTGCAGGTACACAGCTCCCCTGCAGGGTGGTTTGACTGGGGTAGAGATGGAAACTCTTTGAGATGACAGTTGTCACTGCAGTCATCAGCAGAAGGCTGCCTGAACCCAAAGGTTTTCCACCAGACCCAGAGCAGGAAAACAACAAGCCATGGGGAATGCTTGACTCTCTGTGCTAAGCACTAAAAAGATACAGGGCATACTGTTTCATTATGCAGGCAGTTTTAGTTTTATTCATCATTATATTGCTACCAGAGATAAGCAGAGAACAAATAGATCCACATATAAGCACCAAATTATAACCCTGGTGAAAAGCAGAGCACATGTTTACTATGACTTGGATCCATTTGCCATTTTCAGTCTGAGTATTTCTAAATATTATAAACCAGGAGTTTGATCTCACCTTTCTGCTTCCTACCCAAGAAAATCACAACACTGCAAACATTGAACTGAATAACTGAATGCATACCGATAATTCCGCTGAATTCAATACAATATGCACTTCTGGAGGCTAATGCGTATTTAAAAAGCAAATGGTGGCTTACACTAACAGACTTATCTTTCAACAAGATTTAATAAATAGCAATGCTAATACTGTCACATAAAATCACATAATTTTTTCCCCTTCCCTATTTTGGAATGAAAGTATACATTGCAGAAACCAAACAGAAATATGGTGCATCACTGCCCTTCTTTTGTAGATTGCAGAAATGTTCATTGTAAGCCAACATTTTCCTCATTTGCCTTTGTTGCAAAGTGCAACAGATGAATTTTGTGGCACTAAATCATGAGAGAAAACAAACAGCACTGAATTAGAAACCCAACACTTACTGCTGGCACCAAACCCAGCATTTCAGCAGACAATTAGGGCATTTGGTGTTTGCAGCTCCAGATATATTCTCATTAGAAACTGGTTCCAAACCAGCATGCTGCTCCAACAAAGGCAAGCTAGATGTAAAGAGGACATAATTTTAGTCCTGTTGTAACTGCTGGCAAACTACCACAGATTTCAATAGTCTACTAGATTGGGTCCAAAATGCAGACATTAGATATACCATGAAAGAATGACTGTCTGGAATTTATTATGCAGCAGATATGCCACCAAACTGGAAATTTCACATAGGGAGAAAAAAAAAAATCACATTGTGTATTTAGCTTGGATACGTCGAAAATGATGTAATGGAAGCATTATGATTTATAACAAATTTATAAGCTATGCAGGCAAGCTGTTCTCTGGGGATATATGTGGTAAATGAAGAATACCAGTGGCAAATAGAATTTACATCAAAGCCATCCTGCAAACCTCAAACACTTATTACTCTATTCGTGACCTTTGTTAGTACACAGAAGTAGAATACAGCTTAGCATAATGTTAATGTTTACATAAAATGAAACATTTCTGTTTAAACAATTACTGAAAACGAGATTAAAACTTTATGTAAGCTACACAACATGTATTTTTGACATTGTGCACCACTGTTTGAAAGCAAGTTGCTTTTAAAGGAAGATATAAGTTTATTGAATTGCTACACTTCAATGCAAGGGGCTGCTTATCTGAGAAAATATCTGTGGTGCACCTCACAGGGTACTAAGTGAAGTATGTGTAATGTGATTGCAGGCTCAGGCAGGTTTTCACCCCTTTTTTGTGGATATTAGCCCACATAGTAGAGAGTACCATGTCATTCCCAGATAATGGTAAACTCCTGCAGAGACATGGATTTCTCTATGCTGCCCCTGAAATTAAGTAACTTCATGCCCCTAGAAGGGGAGCAGCAGCCGTCTCAGGGGAGTTTCCAGGGAATTTTTCCCTGATATTTTGCAAGTTTTGTACTACCAGACCTGGTCTATGAAGAAATACTGTGTAGTAGAGAATACAGATGATCTCAGGGGTAACAGTGCCTGCATGGCACTGGCACACAAGGCAGTAAGGATTTTATACTGGTACTCAGCAATGGAGGAGTGTGAAGGGAGAAAGAGGGCTAGAGAGGTAAGGAGGCCTTGGCAGGGCCATGCAGCAGGTCACTCTCTCCTTTGGCTTGCACAGCTTTTCTATGAGATAACCAGTAAAAAAAATTATCACCTCACTTGGTTTCAGCAGGGCTAATTTATTAAAGTTTTCTGGGCCTTTCACCAACCCACAGTGTCCAGGAGACCATGGCAGCTGCCAGGCTGGAGCGGTCCTGGCTGTGGTCCACCAATGGAAGTTCTGACCTCGTGCTGAGCAATCGAAGGCCTTTCTTTTGCAGGTGATGGATATTGCCCATCTTGCTTGTATGGGCTGAGCATTCCTCAGAAAATTCTAGGAATTCTGCTTCTTTTTCCCCTCCGTGATTAAGTTTTCTAGATTAAGAGGTATGTCTTGCCAGTGATGCGCTAGTTTGTCCAGGTATCACTGGACTCAGGATGTGCTCTTTTTCTAGGTATGATCAGGAGTTCAAAGTAGAAAATTGGATGCCTTTGAGAGCACTAAAACACTGCAAACCCTGTAGGTGATAGATAAACTACGTCAAAAGGAACATGTTGTAATAAATGCTTCCTTGTAATAAATGCACCCTGGTGCCAGCAGATTGAGGCAGTTCCCTCAGCACTGATGAGGCCATACCTGAAGCACTGGGTCAAGATCTGGGCTCCCAGTAATAGACAGACATGGACATACTGAAGAGAAGTTCAACCAAGGGCCACAAAGATGATGGAGTGATAGGAACTTCTCTTCTCTGTGGAAAGGCTGTGAGCTGGGACTGTTCAGCCTAGGGAAGAGAAGGCTCCAAGGGAGGAATATTATCAGTGTTGTCTTGGTTTGAAAGACAGGTGTCTGCTAGGGAGGGCAGGACCTCCCTGGGAATGGAGAATTCAAACCCCCTCCCTCCGAATTATTAAAATTTTGAAAATTAAGTGGGCTCTCAGGCAAAGATATGGGGATAGGAATAACAGCTCTTTACTAGTATGTACAACAAGGCAAACAAACAACAACAACTACAGCATTAATGACAAAAAGAACCAGGAACCTCAAGGGGGCTTTGTTTCACAAAGCCCGGGGCAATCTGGTCTCAGTGCTCCTGTGGGACTCCAAGGGCACCAAGCTGGNCTATAAATAAAAAAGAAACAAATCTAACCCCCAACAAGTGTGTAGAAACACCTGAAGAGAGGGCGATAAGGAAGACAGAGCCAAGCTCTTTTCAGTGGTGCTCAGTTATGGGACCAAATTGAAACACAGGAGATTCTTCCCAAAAATCAGGAAACACTTTTTCATTTTGAGGTTGACTGAACACTGGTACAGGTTGTTCAGAGAGATTATGGAGTCTCCCATCCTTGAAGATATTTAAAAGGCACCTGGACACAGTTTTTGACCACTCCTCTATGTGGCTCTGCTTGGGCAGGGGCTGGGTGGATAAGAAGTCATTCAGAGTCCTTTCCAACCCCAACCACCTTTCCAACCCCAATCCCATTCTGTGATTTAGTGATAAGCCCTGACAGCATACCTCATTCAGTGACCCTGCCAGCATCTTGAGATTCCCAGCCTCTTTGAAAGCCCTTGGGGACTCTAAAACACGGAGTCCTTTATATACCTACATATCTCAATGTCTGTTTATATTTGTGCATTATACCTCTTTAAGCATAAGAAAATGATTGTTGTTTTCACTTTTAATTTTCACATTGAGAAAGTGAATTGGAGTTGTATCAGGTGATTTCAGACTCCCATACTTTTGATAGAAGTGAATATATTTAAAAACATGGTTAGGTATGATATATCAGAGAATCATAGAATGATTTGAGTTGGAAGGCACTTTAAAGATCACTGAGTCCCAACACCACTGTCATAGGCAGGGACAACTTTCACTAAAACCAGGTTGCTCAGGGTCCCATCCAACCTGACTGTAGTGGGTTTTTCCCACTCACTTGTAGTTTTTCCCTCCTCACCAAAAATTAAGCTATTTAAAACCACCATATTGACCTTGAACACTTCCAGGGATGGGGCATTGGTGTCCATTCATATCAGTAGAACTCAACTGTTTCTCAACAGCTGAAACATAGTGAAGGTTGTCTAACTTACTGCAGCTGTTTTCCATGGAATAACACTCTGACCTGCTGTGCCTTTCACATGGAAGTGGCAATAATTGGTCAGAAAATCAGATGTTCTGACTAAAAAAAGCGAGCAAGAGCCAATGTATGTATTCCTTGTTCTAAACTTCAAGTATTCCCCTGAAAACCATAAAAAATGGAACATTGAAAACTACCTCATCCCCTACATCTCCATGTTTTTCTAAAACTTGAAATACATTCTGAGAGATTCTCACACATTTTTTAGGAGAACCTCCTTGATCACCTTTCACAGGAGACCAACAATGATTCATTTTGACCCCACAAGTCAAATGAAACCAACTGTAGGAAGTTTTATTCATCTCCAAGTTCTACAGACCAGCTCCAGGCTGCAAATTCCTCCTCAATGAGAGTCATACAGTCAGCCGGTGTCTCCAGGAACTGTGTGCATCATCCTAGGGCAAAGGAATTGAAGGAAACTAGATCAGAGCATTAAACCTTGGTCCTTTAGTCCAAAGAGTAACTGTCCGAGTGTGTTATTCCACTAAGATAACTCCTGCCATTCTTTTAATATTCAGTCACCCAGCAGGAGACTGAATAGTTTTTATATACCATGAAAACAATGGTATATTTATCTCTGACTTAATCAACAAAGGCAAAGAAGGATGATACAAGGCCAAGCTATTCAAACACAAGTGTAATGCTGGATGTCAAACAATAGCATACTGTAAGTAATACCAAAAAGGGTTTACTCCTATAGCAACATTTAAGGAAAACATATGATAACAATAAAAATTATTTCCACAACCTTTTCACCACTCATTCCATGTGGGAATGATAAGCGATACTCCTGCTTTACATTTTTGAAGAGATATTCCTTGCAAATTATACATTACAAGCTTTGTTCACTGAGCCTCTATTATGCATGTGTTCTCAGTTATTACTTTTCTGAAGCATGAATTGTATTATGAACATCAGTGTGTAAACTCTACTCAGGCTCATTTAAAGCCATTTCAAGGGGCTGCTTCTAGCCCTGAGATCTACCAGAATTAAGGGAACAGTTTGTTTTGAGCCATCTTCTCCTAGCTGCCATTTGAGCACAAATATTCCAGTTTGTTCTTTTCTAAATCAACACCGGATGGATCATTAAATAACATACATTCATTAAACAGATCGTAGTCATGATCTGCATCAAGGCTCTGCCAAGAACATATATTTGTGTAGTATTGCTCAGTTCTGTGCTCTGGCTTAGATTTTTAAGCCTGCGTCAATTCACAGCAATAGTTTTGCAGCCAGAAAAAAGTGGATGAGCAATGGATTTTGTTTTATTGAAGTATTTTTCCAGCAGCAAGACACATGCCTCTACCAGTATGTTCAATCAGCAGAAATATTACAGCATCTTTCACTTCTATGCTTTTCATCTGTAAACCACAAAAGCTTTTGCAAGCTTGGATTACGTCAGTCTTTGCTACAGTCTTTAAAAGAGGTAAAAGTGCAAGATGGCTCTGGTACAGATGGCTAAACTGATGCAAAGAATGCTTGAGGACATAAATATATGAGCTACAATCACACCTTTGATGGCAGCATGGACATAAAGTCTTGCTCCAGCTCATACAGTCAAAATGTGGCAAAGCTTGACATAAAATCAGCAGCAACTCCTTTGCTCTAGTCTGGCCTATTTGGGCTGGGTTTCATTATGCTGCTTTCCTCATATCTCTTTCTCTTAACTACTGGTCTAGATCAGGCAATGAGATTTTTATGAAATATAAAGTTTTCTTCTCAACTCCCTATTTAAAAGATGGATGGTTCAGTGATGCTATCCCGTGTTACTAGCCTGCCCTCACATTTCAGTTAACAAGGCCGCTGTTTCTTTCTGCTTGTCCCTGTATTTCATGTTGCCAAAAACAGCTTTTAAATATCAGATTTTTGCTTGCACAAAAAGGAGCAATTTTAGCAGAGCTGAAAAGCACAGAGCAAAGAGGCATTTTCCTCCTCTACTTCTCTCTTCGCTGCTCTCAGAATTACACCCAAGTTTATCTGGATCTGGGAAGTGTAAAGGGAGAGCGGGCTTCATTGTTGTAACATCGCTTTCTATGTTCCCTTTTTCATTTAAGATTTTGAGCTTTAAATCAAAGCCACACATTTTCAAGTGGCCAGACCTAAGTTTCCCTTAACCTTCCTATCCTGAGGTAATCTGGCAGAAGGATCTTCTTCACACTATTTTTTTATGGTTTACATTTAAGTTCAGAGTTGATAAGGTGTCAATTTTTTTCTACTGTAAATCAAGATACCCTTGTCTTTGGAATTAACTCCAAATTTGTTGGTCTGGATGTGAACTTCACACTGATTCCCTCCTCTATCCTGGCTGACATATTCCTATTAATTTTTTTTTTCCATTTCATCATTCATTGGCTGATGAACTTATAAATACACTTCATCTGCTTTTACTTTGCTTTTTAAGCATAAACCAATACTGAACATGTTGACTTGATTATGTCCAGAGGCAAAAGAGCTGCATGCTTCTTAAGTCACAGTAATAGCTTTAAACTTGACTTTCTGCTCCTTCGGTCCATCAGGATAATCAGTGGGTCACCTCCTCCTACACCCAGAGTAAACAGTGTCATGCAGAAGAAATGCCATCTTTGAAAACTGATTAACTCCATCACTGCTCACAGACAAGTGGAGCAGAGGGCAGAAGAGCACAGGAAAGTGGTAAATAGCGACCAGGTGCTCCCTTGCTCCCTTCCCTGGTGCATTTCACAGGCTGAAGGGTTTCCCCTCCCTGCCCCTCCCAAAAGACCTCTGCCCTCCCTGATTTCTACTGCTGTATAGCAACCTATTCTTTCTGGGAGGTGCTGTCAGTTTTACCCATAGCCTGTCCATGCACTGACACCCTCTACCTAAATTAACACTTCCTTCCTCTAACCTTAGTTTCAAAAACCTTTCTCGAATAGAGCTACTTGGATCAGCACATGCAGAGGTTTAGAACCCCTCCAAGAATCTCAAGAGGATTTTTCACATCTTTTCTCAGAGGTTAGATATCTCCGTGATTTTTCGAAGGTGCACTTCGTCAGCATCTTTGACCTTTGCCTGGTGAGACCACCACAGGCTCAGCTTGAGCAGCAGTCCTTGCCACAGCCCTGTCTACAGCTGTAGTGGCTCTCCAGGGAGCTCCAGAATGGATAGTGCTTTGTGCAGGAAACCCATGGCTCAGGGGAGTGGCAAAGCATAATGACATGGCACTAAGGTCCTCATCACTTGCAGGAGGAAGCTCCTATTGGGCAGAGTTCCTAAAACTGCTCCAGACACAAACTCATTCCAGCCAGCACCTGCAACTCAAAATTGCTCAAAATGAGATATGCTGAGCTAAGAAAAAGCCATGTACCCCGGTCTGCTGAAGCTTCCCCTTGCAGGAGAGCAGCAATGAGCTGTAGGGGTCAGGCTGGGTAGGTAATTCCTTCTCCAGCCCAGCTACAGCCACACTAGAATGGCACACAGAGGTAAGCTGAATGTAGCAGGTTGTGGGAACATAACATATGTCCTGCAGTGTGTTATCACAAGCTCTTCTTGCCTCTCTCCTGAAGCCTTTATAAAGGGAGAATAATTTGAAAGTAGCCATCCTAAAAGATGAAATGTAAAAGCTGTGGTACATTATTCTTTAGAATTGCAGATAAGAATCAAATTGTAAAGTGGTTCACTTCCGACATTGATTAAAATTACCTTTTGCATTAAGTGTACATACATTAAAATTACATTTTGCATTACCTTCAGTTTCCCAGATGGTTTAGCAGATTTAAATCCTTCAAAGAAGTTGTATCTGTTAGCAAACATATTGCAACAACCTTGATCAAATGATAGCTCTGTTTTAATGCAAGTACCACAGCAAAAGTAACATTCCTCCTATATCAGCAATTACAGACAGAGAAATTGATCCAAACCCCAGAGAAAGCTCAGGGTGACATTGGTGACAGGGTTTTGGATTAGGTACTCATTTTGTATCGGCGCTGTGCAATGTATCTATCAGAAAAGATGATTATAGCCCTTCTCCAAATGATATTTCCCAGGAAAAGCATCAATTCAGCCTCCATGATATCAGCAGTGCTGCATCCTGCTCAAATAACCAGACGCAAAACATCCTCTTGCAAGCGTGTGATTGCTCCTTCTCTGTTGTGAGTTTGGTAATGTGTATTTAAGCTGCTGCTGAGAGCTTTCCTCCAAAGTTCGTCGAACGGGACACTGAGTCCTAGTTCAAGGAAAAAATCTAAATCAAGCCCCTTTTCAGATTAGAGGGCTGTATTTTGTTTTACTTTGTTTATATTTAATTACATGATCATGTTGTATTCTAGTCATGAATGGCATTAAAATAATCAACTGGTAACAATAAGCAAATAAATCAAAAGAGTGAAAAAAAAAAAANATGTATCTGGATAACAACAGACCAGATGCTTTGTGGTACCAAATTTCCACCCCCAGATTTCCACCCCGGCACCCGCTTCTCATAGCACCGAAAATGTGCTTTCACCATCACACTGGGACACAGCTACATCCCTATACCCATCACTACTCAGGCAGTTCCTCAGCGAGAGGTCGCAAAAGGGACCTTCGGCTGTTTCTAGAACATTTCTTTCGTACAGTTTGCTACCCTCTTGCTCCTCTTCTTCCTCCTTCCCTGTCCCTTCTACTCCTGTCCTCTTTTTCCTGCCCTATTCCCCAAAGCAATCTTTCTTTTCTACTTACGTGCTCCCTTCCTAAGTAGGACCATGACAAGGGGAAACACCAGTGTGGCTTTTGCCACCATCCTTATCCGAGCAAATGGTGCCCGCAGATTCTATTGCATCTTGCTAGCCTGGATGAGGTGTGAGTGCAATGCCTTGATGTGGTGGCGCAGGGCTCTCTGCAACATAGGCTCTGAGATCTCACCCACAGGCAGGGAGGGCTCCAGCTGCCAAGACAACCCACCAGCAACAGGATGCAAGGTTGGCTGCTGGTAAGTACCATGGCCATGTCATGGCAGCAGGTTCCTGAACTTCCCAAAATGCATGATCTGAACAGGACTGTGCATGTGAANTGAGTTTGGTAATGTGTATTTAAGCTGCTGCTGAGAGCTTTCCTCCAAAGTTCGTCGAACGGGACACTGAGTCCTAGTTCAAGGAAAAAATCTAAATCAAGCCCCTTTTCAGATTAGAGGGCTGTATTTTGTTTTACTTTGTTTATATTTAATTACATGATCATGTTGTATTCTAGTCATGAATGGCATTAAAATAATCAACTGGTAACAATAAGCAAATAAATCAAAAGAGTGAAAAAAAAAAAAGAAAAATGAGCCCAAACTTCTAGAATTCCCAGATGAAATTATAAATGAATCCCTTGTCCTTCCTTACAAGATTTTGCAGATTTCAACACAAGAGGCACATGAGGCTCTGATAGGGAGCTTGGCCCCTCTTCCCACTGGCCTTCCCAGTACTGGAATTTGTTTCTTCCAGCTGCTTGTCAGCATCTGTAGCACAGTGGCTTCCCAAAAAGAAACTTTCAAAGGGAAGAGGAATATATATCTATATTTTGTTGTGCGTGAAGATTATTTACAAAGCTCCATAGCTTCCATTGTTCCCCCCCCATTCATGTGATCAATAAAAGCCAATACTTAATCCCAGCAAAATGAAAGGGGCATTGTNTGGCAGCAGGTTCCTGAACTTCCCAAAATGCATGATCTGAACAGGACTGTGCATGTGAAAGCAGCTCAGCTTTGATTGCAGCATTCAAACAGCAACACAATTATGGACACATGGTCCAGGATGCAACAGAGCATTCCTCAGGAAGAGCTCAGCTTGTGATTTGAGAGCATGTGTCTCACTCAACCCTATGGTTACCACTGTGTCCTCAAGGGAGACATTTTGGCTTT
>VYZR01114367.1:0-43105 GCA_013400675.1 Oxylabes madagascariensis
GTAGCTCTCTCAAAGGGGAGCAGAATGAGTTTGGGTGCGCTAGGAAACTGGATGTGAACCATTGGGTGAATTTCTTCAGTGACACAACTGCACCTGTTCAGTCAAACATCAGGGCATTTTGGGGAGAACAGAGGGAAGACAGGAGAGTGTGTCCCCAGTTGGGCTACATCACAGCTCACAGGGACCAGCAAAGGGACCCTGCCTCTCTCAAACCCTCTGAGTGTGTGGCTGCAGTTATCCTTTGATGCAATGGGAAAGCACAACAGGAAACATTTCCTTCTGGCCTGGAAGCAGGAGATGCTTCCACAGCCACCACTCTTACAGTGCTGAGCCCAAGAAAAATTGTGAGCTTCCCATGTTGTCCCCCCTCAGAGATGTTCTCAGGATCCCCCCATGCAAGGGATTACCCTGCTCCTGGTCCTTCCCTTACCAATGCACTTCACACTGGACTGAATGCGGACCCAGACACCACTGGAGTCTTTTCCACACCAAAATTTTTTGTACTCAGGCATCACATAATCATTCTGGAATTCACTCTGACATTTGATTTCAGTGAAGGATGGCTGGAAACCTTCAGGACAGCTCAGATTCACTTTCTCATCCTTCTTATAGTTCTCCTGGTCTGGTGCCAGCTGGAGTCTGGAGTCACATGGAGGCCTTTGGCACATTTCTAGCAGAGATGAAAGAGGGTGTTAGATGGGCTGGGAGGTGATGAGATGATGAAGTGGGTATGGGTGAGTGGTGGGAGACAAATCCCCAGCAACCCCTCCAGCCTCTGAAGGGAGAGAAGGTGACACATCCATCTGCTGGGATGTGACTTGAGGGCAAGCCTTGTTGGGAGGGGCTTTCTGTGTGCTTGTAAAGTGTGGACCACTCATCCAAGAACCTGCCCCTATGCACCCACTTCTGTCTGTGGACGCTCTTATCCACCTCCCACAGCCCAAAGAAGGGATGTTCCCATCTTACCTCTCCCTGCCCATCACTCCTAAGCACTGCCATATAGTGCCATGGCCCCACTGAGCACAGCTCTGTCTCTGCCTGGGACAGGTCTGCATCCCCATCCCCTGATGGATGGCATTGCTTCTCCCCCAGGTCCTTTCCATACAGCTTCCTGTTCCAGTGCCAAGGGCTGAGCCAGCCCTGCACCATCAGGCCTCCCTTCATTCCCCTCTGCTCCAGCTTCTGCAGGTGCAGGAGATGTCCCCCAGGTCCCTTATCCATGCAGGGGAACAAGCAGGTGTGTGCAGAGTGACACCAAGCAGGGTGACACCTGGAGGCACAGCAAAGATAACAGAACCTCCATGGGCAACTGGGTGGCAGCCTTGGATCCTGCCAGCCTTGGATCCTGCCTGGGCACCCAGCTGGGAGCCCCAGACGTGGCCTGCTCAGCAACCACTGCAGGAGAGTTCAGCTTGCCCAGTTGGTTCTGCTTGGTCTGTTGTCTCCTGGCTGGGTTGTCCTCTTCAGCATTTTGCATAGGCAACACAGCCTCAAGGAGGGTGAAGGTAGAGGGGAGACATGGGAGAGCTGCTGCAGCCTCACTTACCCATACACAGGACATCCTTCTCAATGTGCGTCCAGGCACCCGTGCTGTTCCTGCCCCACCAGGTAGCCGTATAGACTGGTTTTCCATAACTCACTTCCTGTAATTTCTTTGTACATTTGACCTCAGAGAAGGAGGGCTCAAGACCTTCAGGACAGGTCAGTGTCAGTTCTCTATTCTGTAGGTATTCATTTTCGTTCTCTGAAAATTGAAGTCTTGCATCCCACCGAGGTTTTGGGCATTTTGCTGTCAGAGAGAAAGTGTGAGAGGCCTTCTCAGTGAGGGAATGCTCAGACAGGAGAGGGACTAAGGCTTTTCCATGATGAACTGTGGTTAATGTCGACATTCAACACCCTGAGGAAACCCAAGGGCCCCCAAGAGCAGAAAAAGAGCATGTGCCTGGGCAAGGAGATGATACAGGACACTGGGAGAGAGGTGAATAGAGGGGAAGGATCTGTCCCCCTCCAACTTCCCTATGACATACAACTCAGTTACAGACTGGGAGGAGATGCAGGAGCAGAGAAAACCTGTCCCACATTGAAGGTTTCTAACTCTCTCCATCTTGAATACTGCTCCCAACTTGGACCTGACTCTGAGCTGTGCCCAAGTGCCTCAGAGATACGGCAGGATGTCCAGGTCCCCTCCACAGTGAGAAGTGCATGTAGCAGGGGAGACCTACTGGTTCCCATCTTACCCATGGTGCAGGTCAGGTTCTCCGCCAACCTGTGCCATGTTCCCCAAATGTCCAACATCTCCCAAGAATCCTTCCAGCTTGGAGAAGTCCTGTTTGCACATCTGATCATAGCAAGGGGAGGAGTGTCATTCATAAAACAGCTCAGTGTCACCTCGTCACTGACCCAGTAAAATGTCTGGTTTGGGCTAAACTGGAGCTGTGAGTCCCACTGAGGCTGCTGGCATCTCTCTGCACAGAGGAGAGGAGAAGGGGCACATGTAAGCAGGATGGGAAAGGGTCTGCTGGGATATCTCCTGCTCTGATTTTGACAAGGCCCTCTCCTTTGGTTACCACATTCAACTCCTGATCCCTCACTTGCAGCCTAGAACAGAGTTATTGGTGGCAGCAGACCACCCCAAGAGCAGTCCCATCCATGCCTACTACAGTCTTGCAGGCTTCCCAGCTTAGACTCCTTTTGGATAAGGCTGGGCAGGGACTGAATTCCTCCCCAGTCTTCACATAGAGTTCCATCCCCTCCCACCACCTTGGCCATATGCTCAGTCACTGTTTGAAGGCACAGGGCTTACGGTAGCCCCTCCTGTGTAGGGACCCTTGTTCCTGCCTTTGAACCCCTCCCAGGAGCACAAATCCCAGCAGGTGCCTACAGCAAGGTGCTGAGATGAAAAGAGCATTGTCACTGCCAGGACATGGGGGAAAACCAAGGAATCNGGAGTGCACCAGACTCTCTGCTGGCACCACTCATTGGAATTCCTGTCATTCTGCTGGACGCAATCTGCTCACACCCACATACAGACTTGTTTGCAGCAAAATCCCACTCAAGTTGCCACTTTGCTTTTGGTCTGGATGTTACACTTGTCGTTTCCTCTTTTCCACCTCTCTTGCAAAATATCTGCTGGCTCCTAGGAGCAGCTACCTCCCATCCCATAATCCCTCCCATCCTCACCCAAGATGAGTGACACCTCCTCATGTGAGTTGGCAGAAGGGGCTTGACAGGGACTGCATGTAGGTATTTCACTAGCTGTACACTTGATTGTGTCTTGCAACATGTAGATTGGGCAATTGATTGAAGTAAATCTTCATATTTGTTTTCATTAAATTCTAGACTGCAGTGCTGCTGTCTCTCTGCATAGCCCCAGTTTGGGTCTCTACCCTCTGATCAGATCCAACTTTTAATGTAAGAATTGTAACTCTCTGTGAGTGCTCCTCCACCATACAAATTTAGCTGTAGCTACCTAAACTTTGTCCAAAGTTACCAGGGTGCAGTCAGACAAGCACAGAGAGTTTGCACTGCTTCCTGCAACACTCACGTGGCATCAGAACTCCCCAGGAAACCAGGAGTGCTCTGCATACCTCATGCAGTAGCGGACCACAACAGCTTTACCTGCCCAGACAGAATGAAGCCCCTGACAAATAAGTGGAAAAAAAATACCCCCAGACTGGCAAAATGGGCAAGTATTTCAGGTAGGTGGGAGCTATTCATGAAAGCATTTCCCATGTTTTAATTTGCATTTCAGGGCTTCGACTTGTGCCTGTACAAAGATTATTCATTGATGGGTATTCTTGGATCCTAGAGTCACCACAGAACAATAGTTGCTTGAAAAGAGTCATATGGGGCCTGGCCTGAAGCAAGAAGCAGTTGAGGGGTTGCAAAGTCTCCAGTGGAGGCATCCTTTGGGGCGGAGGGGGCTGTGAGCGCTCAAGAGCATGGCTGGCCTCTCCCACATTGCCCCACTCTTGACTTCAGTGCAAGGGGTCCTCACTATTTTTCCTTTTGTAACTGTTCCACACCTCCTGGTAGCTGTGAGAGCTCTCACAGCACTCAAAACTCACGGGTGGCACCACACATGGCAAACTGCTAGGGAAGAAACCAGGAGGAAAAGAGAAATTATCCTTTGCAGGCGTTCTGCTGACACAGGTGCAGATTTCAAGAGGTATCTGGGACAGTGTCTTTCCACAAACATGGATGCTCTGCTGGCAAGGGTGATTGCAGCTGCACAACAGAGCTCTGCCTTGCTTCCAGCTCTCCCTGAGTCTTTTCATAGAGGGAAGCTCTTACTGCTGAAACAACTGTGAAAGAACCTCTCTAGATTTACCAGGCTATCTTGCAGAGGCCGAGGGAAACTCCATTTGAAAAAGCCACATCTCATGGCTTCTGCTTTAGAGGTGCAATACGATGCAGACTTACTGTAGCACAAATGAGAGCTAGGCTTTGTTTAAAGTTTGTAATTTTTCCTTTTACTAAAAGGTCTTACTTCTGCACACCTGAAATTAGGCATATTTAGCATTATGCTAATTATTCTTTACAGGCACTTAGGACTCATTCAGTCTTTCTTAAAAGCATAGAATGGCTTGGGCTGGAAGGTTCCCAAGGAAGATCACTTAGTTCCAGACCTTCTGTCATGCACAGGGACACCTTTCACTACATCAGGTTGTCCAAAGCCATCCACAGTCTGGCCTTGAACAGTTTCACAAATGGGGCATCTGCAGCTTCTTTGGGCATCCCGTGTCAGTGGACATCAAAATGCTGACTGTAACACTTTGAGTGTGACCATCCAGCTAGCTCCTCCCCCACTGAGTGGTCCATCCATCAAATCCACACCTTCACAGTTTGGAGACAAGGATGCCATGCAGGACAGTGTCAAATGCCTTGCACAAGTCCAGGTTGATGATGCTAGTCACTTCTCCCTTACCCACAAACACTGTCACTCCACCATAGAAGGCCAACAAATTACTCAGATCTGATTTGCTCTTTGTGAAGCCATTACAAATCACTTCCATGTGCCTTAGAAGAGTTTCCAGCAGGAACTGCTCCATGGTCTTGCCCAGCACCAAAGGGAGACTGACTGGCCTGTAGTTCTCTGTGTCTCCCTCATTTCCCCTTTTTAAAAAGGGGGTTGTGCTTCTCCTTTTACAGTCACTGGGAGCTTTACTGAAAGTTGCCTGCTACAACTTCTTAGCTATGATGGATAGTGTCTTTGCCTCTCCCTCCACCCTCAGGACTCACACATGCATCTCATCAGGTCCCATGGATTAGTGCACCTTCAGGTACCTCAGACGGTCTCAAACCTGGTCTTTTCCTAGAGCGGGATGATCTTCATTCTGCCAGTCCCTGCTTTTGCCCCCTGCAACTCAGGTCACTTTTCCTTGGTTATGGGCGCAAGAAAATAGACGTTGTGTAAGACTCCTAGGCTGGAAGTGGTTGTGAAGGAATTGCATGAACTGAGCTGGCATAACAGCCACACATTTCTGACTAGGCTGTCCATCTTCCCCAGGACTCCAGTGAATCATTTCTCTTAGACCTGGGAACTTATTAGACTTAATCTTTTGCCAGGAACATCAGCCTCTTCCCTGTTGGCTTTGTTTCAGGTGAAAAGGCCTCCACAGATATGCAGACTTGATCCAGGGTTTCCTCAGTGCTCCTGTCAGTTTCTGCGGAGCTGGAATGGTGGGGTGCTGCTGGGATGCAGTCCAAATTCCAGCACAGCCTCAGGCAAGGGTAGACATGTGAAATGTGCTTCTGCAAAACCACAGGTGTGCCAGCAGTGTGTTGGTGGCCACATCTGCCCTTTCAACATAAAGACTACACAGGACAGCTGTCCCACAGGAAACCCTCTTGTTCCGTCTTTGTTTCTTCTCTTCCTGCAGGGCCCCTTCAAGCACACGGGGGATTCCTGTCCTCTGCAACTCATCCTTTCCTTCCCAAGCTCTGAGCTGTGTTTGATGCCATGTGCTTGCTGAGAGGAGCTAAGAAAAACAACCACTGTTTCCTCAGAGAAAACCACTGTTTTTCCAGCTGCATTGGAGAGTTGCACTGCAAGCCACTGAGAACACAAACATGGGTCTTACAGCATCTTTCTGAATTTGGGAATGGAGGTGATCATTTAGCCTCACTTTTTAAATTCATCACAGGCTCCCCTGTGCCCTTTGGCCTGCCACATGTGCCCCTGTTGTGCTCAGGGGCAGACAGAGGCTGATACGACAACCAGATGCAAGCCAGGCATGGACCATGCTGAGCAAAACCCACGGGCTGGGTGGGAGAGATCAGAAAAGGCAGGCAGAGTCCACAGCTCATTCCCATACTCAAAGAATCCAGTGACTAGACAATACCACTACAGGGGAATGCACCAGCATCATAAATTATCCTGGGAGTTAACAGTTAAGTCTGACAGAGGGATGGGTATGGCAAAAAAAGCTTGCTTGCCTTGCAGAGGGGCAGTGTACACAAGAAGGGCAGCCTGAGGGACTGCTGAAGCCTGATTACCTCCTGCACACAGAGCACCCTCCCAGCAGGGCCCAAACATCACAGCCCCTCCAGGACTTGCCTCCTGCCCACATTCCTGCGGCTGCAGAGGAGCTGGACCCCTTGTCACAGCACTGACACCATCTGCATGTGTGCATCTACAGCTGCTCAGAGTCCCTCCTGGAGGCATTTCTGATGATTGTTCGAGGGTAAAGCCTAGAAAGCTCTGCTTCTCTGCAGAATGGGGAAGAGAAAACACTTTCAGTCTATGCCAATTTTCATCTCAAGAACATTGCTGATTACAATCCAACACGGCCTCACATCTCCAATAAGTCCAAGTGTGTCAGGCATGTGTTTAGCCCTTGAGGCTCATTGGGAGAAACTAATCCATGGCTGCTGGGTGCAGTCAAGATGCACAAGCTGGGAGGGACACCTCTGTCCTCAACCTCCTTACACTCCTTTCCAAATCATTCCATAAAAATTGCCGTGGGAAAAGGGTACCTTGGAGCAAAGAAGCCTGTGCTCTAACTCAGCATGGCTTTTTGTGTACTTTGGAGGTGTCCATGGGAAGCTGTCAAAGGACCTCCACTGGAAAGATGGAACTCCCCACTTGTGCAAAGCAGTTGGATGTATTTGAGGGGCTGGGATCCCAATGGAGAAAGGAGAGTGCTCAGACAAAAAGGGGAAAGAAATATTCAGCTTCCAACCTTGTAGGGATTAATAGCAAGTGAGAGAGTAATGGAACAGTTCTCAGACACTGTTTTTTACCCTGCACAGTGGTTTGCAGAGAGCTGCCCACAGGGTCTCCGCCCCAGCTAAAGGAAGGAGGCTGAGTCAAGTGAAATTTCAGCAAGGAAAACATGGTATAGATGTGACCAAATAGGCACCTTTTGTAATGTGCAATGTGTGCTCACTGTGAAATGGGAAATAATGAATGCCTAAGACAGGAGTAGTAACAAAAAGTTGGTCTATTTGCCTTCTAAAGGCAGATATTTAGTGTTTTGGTTTTTTTCCTAGTTGATGCTATTAAATGAATACCCTCCACCCTGATACTGTTTATTGCCCATGAATATAGAAAGCCTTTTTCAGAAATATCTGGACTGCTTGTCCCTGCTGCAAGGAGTTACGAGCCTGGCAGGCTAAACAAAGCCCCAGCATGGGGCAGAAGGGGAATGTCAGGAGAAAGGAGAAACAGCTATGCTGATAATTCAGGTCAGGCTCCTGGGTTCAGCCCTTTGCTAAACAGCAAAGGCGTCCTTTCTTACGCTGTATTATCTCACACACAAAGAATGAAGGACAAGGTGAAATCTAAGAAGCAGTAGGTGAAATTCAACGGTTTTGGCAGGGCAGCCCAGCAGCTGAGAGAGGCGACAGCAAAGTGCACTGCCGTCTTGCTGTGTTTGATGCCATGTGCCTGCTGAAAGGAGCTAAGAAAAGCAGTCACTCTTTCCACCAGTGGAAAGTTGTATTGCAAGGCACTGAGAACACAAACATGGGTCTTAGGGCACCTCTGTATTCCTCTCTAGTAACCAAAGCTGCTGAGCAGGTCTTTAAGAGTGATGGAGCACAGAGACCTTGGGGGAAGCTCTGCTTGGGAGTCATGGCAGGGAAAGGGGGTGGCAAAGTAAGTCACTGAACAAGACAATGTGAGAAGAGCTGCGAAATGGTGGCACTTTAACCAATACTGATCCATCAGTTGCTAAAGGACATCTGACATGTGCCTAAGAACAGGATGCAAAATTCGTGTTTCCTGAATCTGTGCTCTGGTGACTGGAAATGGAAGCATGATGGAGCACACAGTTCACCATCCCTAGGGTGTCAAGCCCCAGGTACTCCTCTGCAGTACCTCTTAGCACTCATGTTCCCCACAGGATCTACTCTAGGCACTGCTTGGAATTCGGCTGACACAAAACCTTTCAGATTGGCTATGGCTTAGTTTTAGCTACCACCCTCCCATCCCCTGGTCATTGCAGCTGTGCTACTCATTAGAACTTCTTGTGAACTGCCACTAGATCGCTACACAGTGTCAAGCAAGGCTGATGAAAAAAGTGTCAGGGCTAGCTTGGATCTCAGACCCTTCCTTTGCACAAAAAAACCTGCCCTAGAAGTTTCTCCACCTGCCTTCCTGGTGCACTGGGACTGTAAAGGGAGGACAGTTTTGTACAGGTATGGCATTTCAGGGAGGAAAACATCCTGTGAGAGCAGCAAAGCAGGACAATAAGGTGACAATAGGACAACAGCACAATGCACCCTGCTGAGTACACGGTGTCCCTGTGATGCAGTGAGCAGAGCAGCAGTGAACCACATCCTGTGCCAGCGGCTGCACTGCTGTTCCCTGCACTCTTCTCTGTGGCATTGTGCACAGTGGGTTGTGCCCTGTACCTGCCAGGGGAGTGGGATATGCTCAGGGATCCCACCTTATTGTTCCCTCTCTCTGTCCAACAGCTTTACCCTGCCCCACTGCTCGGTCAGCCCATTCCACCCTACCAGGGATGAGAGAGACCCTCCTGCCTTATTTGGGCCATCATCCTTGCCCTGTCCCTCTGCAAGAAAAGGACCCTGATCTATCAGGTTGGACCTCAGCAGAGGTGCCAGGATGGGATGATCCCACATGCTGAGGATGCAGGCAGGGCTGCTCACACTGCTGGGTGCAGCCACCTCATGTTTTTGTCTTGGTTCCTCTTTTCACAAGCACCAAGCTGCAAACTCAGCAATATCATCTCTGTCACAGGCAGCCCCAGACTCCTCTGGGGATGGCTGGGTGACTGAGATCTGCAGTGTGACAAGAGTCTGCAGGCCTACAGGTCTCTGTTGCATCCCACTGTACATGACACCTGGTCTTAGTGTGCACCTTGAAAACAAACAGGAAAGCCACACAACACTTGGACATGGTTGCACGTGCTGGCCTGGGAGAACATCTTCAGCAGGGATCTGGGCAATGGGAAGACACTCTGAGCAGGAGAATATTTCTGTTGCTCTTGTTTTTTGCGTGACAGAGTGCTGTGCTTATACTCTGCAACCACACGGACACATTTTCCCTGGAAACAGGCTCTGTACTATGTGACACCTCTCACACGGTACAGACCCTGATGTCACCTCACATCAGCAATTCAAGTTTCTGATCCCATTCCCTGTACTCTTGTCACAATCACTAGATCAGCTGTTTTCTGTAGCCTGCATCCACCCAAATACAACACCACAGTGGACCGGGATGATATAATTAGATGCTAGTTTAATGATTTTTATCACCTAGCTCCAATAAAATTAGTTTAGAGAAATACTCCAATTTAGACAGATACAGAACAATGCAAGGTCACAGTTCCTGGACCCACAGCTCAATTGCCAGCCAGTGCAGCCTTCTGGGAGGACAGATAACATGTGAGCCTGCAAATTCCCACTGACTCTGCTGGCATTAAAGTGTGCAACCAGTGTAGGAACAGCCCAGCAGAACCCTGAACCCAAGAACAATCTTGGAATATTATAACTCCTGTCCCCAGGCTCTCCTGGACACCCAGGGGCTCAGCTCATGGCTCCCAAGGTCTTTGTTGGTCACCAGCACCCATTTCCTCTGGGGTGAGGACAGGGCACACTAACATTGTGCAAGGACAGATGGACACCTTGTATTTCCAGCGCCGTGGAGGAACACTACAGACTCTGTAGAGGCTTTCCCAGCACCCCAAACTTTGCTGCTCTCCATCCCCAAACATAACTCTGTCTAACCACAACCCAGCTGGTGGACTTCGGCCCCGGTGTGGACGTCAGACCTCTCTGATACAGCTGCTGTATCCTGAATGCCATAAAGTTGCACAGCAGCTCTGCAAAAGGAGCACAGTAAAACCTTCTCTTGGGGGCAGAGGAGGGAGCTCTGCTTACCTCTTTCCTTATGTTTCCCATGGATGTTGGGATCGGGCTTACCACGATTTTGTGCTGCCAGCAGAGGTGTGAAGAGTAGGAGAAACATCCATTGCAGGGCCATGTTTGCCTCTGTTCCCAGGGCTGGATTGAGGTCTCAGCTACGCCAGCTGCCTCACTGCGCACCCGTCTGATAGTGAGTGGTGCAAGCACGGAAAGGAAATAGGCACGTAGAGAAATCACATATGGTGCAAGAGGCTTCCTCATTGGAGAGGGAAACTCCACCAATGTCAGCACTGCCTTCTTTCTCTTTCAGCTCCATGACCCTTTTTCAATCTTGCTGTCTCTAATTTCTTGTCTAAAATCACAGTTATTAGGTCTTCTAATTTACTAGGTCAGGACCAGCTATTAACCACAGCTGAGTTGCCTCCTCTCCCAGCACAGATCTCAGAAGGACTTATGAGGTGTTCTGGTTCATGGCTGGGCTTTAGCAGGAAGATGTGGCTTCCATACTCACCCAGAAAGTCAAGCAGTGACTACATCAGGACAATCCTCACCTTGTTACTGCCTTGGTAAGGATTGTGATAAAATGGACTTCTGAAGGGCACAGAAGATCTTAATTACCTGGCAGTATGTGCCATGGGTGGGAAAGCCAAGGTTTTGGCAGGAGTGCTTGGGTGCCCAGGACTGGGCTGAGAGCAGATGCTTGGGCAGAAGGGGACAAAAGCCCTGGAGGCCTTGAGCTCAACTGCTGTGGCACGTGGTGTTGTCAAATCTTGATGGGATCAGGAATGACCATGAAGGGGTGGGTGGCCAGCACAGGCAGTGGGGCAGAAAAGGAACTGCTGGCGAGGCTGGCTGATGGCACTGGCCACAGCAACAGACCCAACCATCAGAGGACGTCCAGGGCAGCAGATAATGAATTTGTGTTTCCCCAGCCACCTTGCTGGATGTGCCTGACCTGCATCCCAACTGAAACACACAACTAGGAGAAAAACAAGCCCTCAAGTCTTCTCTGAGGCTTCATAGCCAGGCTGCAGTCCCCTGTGATGGCTCTCCTCTGTTGTGCTCCTTAGCAAGGACTGGTGCTCTGCTTTCTGCTGATACGCACACCCTGCAACAGCAGCAGCATTTAGCAGGCCAGTGCAGGGGAGTCCTCTCCAAATATATTCCCCCTGGCCACCCCTAAAAACTAACCCTGAGCAAATCATGGTAGAATTCTTGTTTTCTTCTTTTTCTGCCAATATAGGAGCTGCCTGGGGGCAGACACTCCTGCAGTCTTTTACCTCTCAGGGACAGAGCAGGAGACTGCCCAGACACATTCCCTCCTAGGCTCAGAAAATCAGTCTTCCTTGTCTATGTTTCACCTCTTCCTGCAATAGAGCTGGCAGGGCCAGGAGTCCCCACCTCCATGAACCTACCTTTTTATTTCCTTTGCTCAAATGTGAAGCTCACGCATAGACAGTTCACTGTACTCAAACATATTTGCCCTGGAAAAGGTGTCCTGGGGCTGCAAGTGCACAGACAGGACCCCGGCATGGCAGCAGGGCACAGCCTGGGAGGTACTTGGGAGATAGGTGTGCTCTGTCTCAGGTATCTGGGAGGTTTGAGGAGTGGAGGGAAGCAACTGCTGCTCTGCCTTCAGCAACAGCAGCAACTCAGAGGTCACCTCTCCTGCCCCTTCATGTGTCTGGGTCCTTCAAGAAAAAAATTAAAGAGCTGCAAAAGCAAACAGTGTCAGTAGGAATAGGTTCTTCAGTTTGGTGGATCTTTGCAAAAGGAGTAGGAGAATTCCATAAATTAAAAAAGTCTAAAAATATCACATTCCTGGTCCCACTCTGCACCAGTCCCAGAAGAACAATGGCTCTCAACTCCTATGTTACCAGCATCTGGCATCTCTGAAAATCCTTCATGGCCCCATATGAAACCTCAAAAGCCATGGACAAAGTGTGGCCCAAGCAGATGTCAGAAAGCTCTCTTATGCTTCACACTTCCCCTTGTCCACATTACAAAAATTCAGCCTTGAGTGTAACCAGGGCTCTGGCAGGGAGGATGGAGGGGTGTTGCAAGACAATTCTGCTTTCTCCAGAGGGTCCAACCTCTTCTGGTTACACCAGGCAAACCAAAAACCACACAGACAGCTGCACCCAGGAGATCTGGCTGAGCTGGGAGGATGGACTTCAGCAGGTGTAAGCAAAGAGCTGTGTTCTGCTGCAATGCCAGGGTCCAGGCATGCTTCCAGAAGTGTGTCCCATTTCACCACAAACCTTGAAGGCCTCTGGCACTGGAGCCGCATTCTGCACCAATCATGTCATCCCAGGAATGTCACTCTGCTGTGAGGACACACTCTCCTGTCAACCCTACAGACATTGTGGCAGATCTGGAGTTCTTGAAGTGTTTGCAAAAAGGGCTGCTGGCTGTTTCTACAGACTGTTCTTTGCTCACTTTTTTGTTTGCCTGATCAAGAATTTATGTCTTATCTGTCTGATACTATTTTTGTCCTCTAGACATGACTTCTCTTTGAAGGAGCCTCTCTGTTTTGAATAACCTCTGGCCCTGGTGGTTATTCCTGCTGCTTCATTTCTACCTTTTGATACCAGGAGCTCTGAAGGGCTGCCTTAACTCTTTGCAGAATTGCAGGACACTGTGACCATGCTGCTTTATCTGTTTCCTCATTTCCACATATTTCCCCTTTTTAATGCTGATTAAGATATCCCTGGGCTTTTCAGTATTTGGTAATGATGCAATGTCATGGAAACAAAGCATGTTGTGGCTGTCACCAGCAGGCAGCCCTTTCCTGGGAACATGCTTGGCCCATATTTCCTGCACAGAGCTCAGTTCCTCATCTTCCTCCCAGTCTCGTGGTGCATGTGGAAAGCCACACACTTATACCTTGCTTGCCCCTGCCTGGTATTGCAAACCAGTCATAAGAGTGCTTGAAGACCAACAGCAGTAGCACTATATTGTGCCCTTTTTTTTTATTTGGGATTTCTGTTCCCAAAAATGTATCCATGGTGCAAAGAGGTCTGCATCCCTCCTCTGACACAGGGGCCTGCGGCCGTATCTTGGAGAATCACAGAATCACAGAATCACAGAATCACAGAATCACAGAATGAGCTGAGTTGAAAAGCACCCACATGGATTATCGAGTCCAAATTTTTGCTGTGCACAGGAGCTCCCCAAGAGTCACACAATGTGCCTGAGAGCACTGTCCAAACTTCTTGAGCTCTGTCAGGCTTGGTGGTGTGTCCTCTTTTCTGGGGAGCCTGTTCCAGTGCCCAACCACCCTCTGGATGAAGAACCTTTTCCTAATATCCAATCTAAACCTCCTCTGACACAACTCCAGGCCATTCCCTCAGGTTCTGTCACTGGTCACTACAGAGAAGAAACCAGTTTCTGAAAGGTCTTCTGCCCGCAGCTGGAAGTCAGTGCTTGCACCCACACATACTCGTCCCCTACATGACTCTCTCCAGGAGTGGCATCTGGCTTGCCAGCCCTCCCCTGACATGGAACACATGCAGCTGCTGGTGCCAGACTGGCCCTTGCCCCACGAGCATCATAGCCAGGGGAAAAGTGCCCTGGGCTGTGAAAACTGCTCATGGGCAATGCTGCCACTGAAGTTCACTCAGAGGAGGCCTTGTGGGTTCCAGTGTATAGCTGAAGGCACTGAGGCAGAGAGGGAGTCAGCGAAGGGCCCGGGGAGGAAGTCAGTTCAGCAGGAGCCAATTTCAGTGCCGAGCCCCAGGATGGTGCCGCAAGAGCAGCACTGTCCTTCCTTCAGCTGGAGGGGAACCAGGCTGTGCCCCAGCGTGAGCCCAGCCTCAGCCCTCCTGCCTGCTGCCACAAGTAAGGGTCTCACCGACCAGGGACCTGGGAAGAGGCTCCTGTGACTGCGGGCTGGGAGAGAGGCAGTGCAGGGAGCTGGCCTGTCCCCTAGCTAGGCTGCAGCTGGGCTGGTCCGAAAGCTGGATGTTCAGCTGTTTGAGCTCACACACAGCTCGCAGGGGTTAATATGAGCTTGTACTTAGTTTTGTGACCCCAAACTAGTGGCCACAAATACGCCAGTCACCTGCATGCCCATCCCCAGCCTGGCAGGCCCTGCCCATCATGGCACAGCTGCTGAAAGGAAACTTGTGGGATTTCAAACGTTCAAGGATGGGGCTGCACTAGATGGGCCTTTGAGCAACTTGGTCTGGTGAGTGGCATCCCTGCCCAAAGTAGCAGGGCTAGAACTAGATCATCTTTAATGTCTCTTCCAAACCAAACCATTCTTTGATTCTATGAATTGTGTGTGTCACTGCCCACTGCACACTTACACTCTGAGCATGGGATCTGGCTGCCAGGAGGGCCATAGGAAGGAAAGGCATTCCATTCTCTCTTCCAATATGTATCAGACCTTTCCATTGGACACATGCATTGCCGAGTTCCTTCAGCACTGATACCCAGGGTCCATGGTCAGCGCCTTTGACCTGAGAATGAGCCAGGTCCTGACAACCCGGGCAGAGAAGGTCCGAGGGGACCTGCCAGGACCCTCTAGCACTTGACATCAGCAGGTCCCCCCACTCAGCTGGCACATGTCCCTCAGGTTATCATGCACTTTTGGACTCCCATTGCACCCTAAATCTGCCCCAGCCCTGCCGTCACCCCAAACTTTACTTCTGCCAGCACTGGGTTCCACAGTCATGTGGGTCATCCCCCCCAGCTTCTGTACCATGCAGAGCAGATTCCTGTATCATGAAACGGGACTGTTTTTTGCTTCCCACATGATGAATCTCTGCTCCCAGGGTTCATCCACAGAGCCCAGCACCTCTTTGTTATGACCTGCTTTGAGATCTGAAAGGAAGCCAGGAGCAACTTTGCTGAGCAGCAGCTCAAAGATATCTGCAAGGAGCAGGAGAGGAGGACACTGCTGCTGCTCAGGTGTCATGAGACAGGCAGGACTGACTGCATGTTGGTGCTGGTCCAGAGCTGCCCCTGGCCCAGCTCTGCACCTCAAGACAGATGAGGGCCCTGGATGAGCAGTGTCCCAAGAGAGCAGGAGCTCCCACCATGAGTATCTACGGACACCCAGTGTCTCTTCTTCCTGCTTAGCATGACCCTGACAGAGCTAATAGGCCCATGTCACCATCAAAATCCTACAGCTGACCCTCCAGGACCAGGCCACCAAGCAGGGCCACCCGGTCACAGCTCCAGTACTGTCCCATAGTGTCCCAATGTCCCATTCACATTGCTGTGTGCTTCCAGCCTTGCAGGATTCATGGGCTTTGTGCCCCGAGGCCGGTTCCTTGTTGGCACAGGCTGACAGCCACCAACCTGGATCTGCTTGACTTTAGCCAGATGACCCCGAAGAACACCTCAGCAGCTGCAAGTTCCATAGCAGCAATCCCAAATCCAGCCTCTGACACCTTAACCACCCCTCTGTGCCTCCTCTGCACCCAAGGCTACCCCAGCAGCAAGGACCCAGGGAGCTGCTCAGTGTCTGTGCCCACAATGCAGGCAGCTGGAAATCCCCTTTCCTGCCCCGGGGCTGACTCAGCACTCCGGGGGGGCTGTTTGCCAGCACATGGTCCCCTTCCTCATTTGGGCCAGCCAGTGCATGCAGGGAGAGCAGCCTGGCTCCATGGAACTTGTAAACAGCCCTGACCATTGCCCCCTCTAAGGGCTTAATGAAAGCAGCTCATGTACAGGCGCTGGCTGCTCTGTGCTGCTCCCAGCCGGAACACAGGTTTATGCTGCTTCAGCTGTGGATTTTTTCAGCAGTTTTGATGCACTGCACATGTGCAGATCATTTGTCCACATGGATGCAACAAACTCGAGTGGTGTTCTTGCAGCGAAGGCTGGAGTCATAAGCAGAGTCTTTCCCTCCTTTTGAGCTGCTGAGAGGTAAAGAGAAGAGATGGCTCTTGGGGTTCATAGCGGACTTGGAGCCCCAATGTTTGAGTCTAAGTTTAGAACCCTTGTGAGTGACCCATAGCCACTGAAACTCATGGTCAGGTTGTCCCAGGCTATGGGTCCCAGCCCACAACCTCTCCTTCACATTCCCATGACCCAGGAGAAGCAGATTCCAGGCTGAGATGGTATGATCTCCTGTCTGAAATCTGCTTGGGTCCCTGCAAGAAATGCACAAGGAACCCCAAACAGCGCTGCCTCTCCAAGACATATCATCATCTGTAGTGCTCACTCCCCCCACCCCTCAGGCCTGAACTGACAGGCCTTGCTGCTGGGGGCAATCTGTGTCCTCCTGAAGGTCTGGTGTAGGCTGTGGTGAACGCAGGAGAAAGCCTGTAGTGCAGTGTCCCAGCACAGGTAACCCACAGACCATTCACAGGGGTGCGTTGAAATGACAAGTCTGGGCAGCAGGGAGCTCAATCAGCACCTTTTTTATTAATATGCATCATAAATAAAGAAATAAATAAAGGCGAGACACCTCATTCTAACAGGGAAATACAAATTAAATATGGTGCAACATCTGCTAAGCAATGTACAAGCAGGAGGTAACCTAGCAAGACCAGGGACCCTTGCCATGGTGAAGCCAGCCCAGGCACGATGCTGTGAACAGCGTCAAGCCGGCCATGGCACCAAATACTGGCATGGCCTTTCATTAACACTGTTCCCCACCTGACAGGCAGGTGAAGATCCCCACTACAGCAGGCGGCATGAACATGGCAAGGAAGGGGTTGACTGGCATTGCCTCTACCAAGGACCCCAGGACCTCCAGTATCCCCTTGTGTTTGTGCACAACACTTATCCCGCCCACCCCATGGCACTGCTCAGCAAGACCAGAAACCCTGTGCCAAAGGGAGCACCACCCCTCCCTCCCCAGCTCCCTCTAGGAGCACCCCCAATCTACTTGCTGGGAGCACTGCCCCCAAATCCCTAGCCCAGTCAGGGACCCTGCCCTCATTCCCTCCCCTCCAGCACTCCTCCACTGAGCATCCCAGGGCTTCCTAGACACTGGTTCCCTGCTCAGTGGAGGGCACAGAGCCGCCCCGCACAGCACCCATCTCTGCACAGGGTGGCACTACCCATCCTGGACCTACGTAACACTGAACAACCCCGTGCCTTCCTCACAACCCACACACCCCTTTGCTCCACACTCACACACATACCCCGTCCCCCTCCCCTGGCTGTGGCCATGCACAGCCCCAGCCCTGCAGCGCGGCACTGCCAGGCCACTTGTCCCGGTACAACCCACCAGGAACCACTACAGCACACTAGGACAGGGATGCTCCAGTGTGGGGGAGCCCACCTTGCACTGCCCCAATAAACACAACCCATCAGCCCAGCCTCGCAGGGACCCTGCCAACGCAGGGTGCTCCCTGAGGATGCCGGGGATGCTGGAGGCTGCAGACTGCACTGCCACCCCCAGGGAGGGGATGGCCAGCATCCTGCGCCCTCCAGCATCCAGCAGCTGGACAGCGGGGCAGTGCTGCCCTGGCAGGGACTGCTTGGGTTCCTGTAATGTACAAGTCCATGGCCTGTGGGTGCTGGAGACAGTGTGGGGCGGAGGGGGGGTCAGGCGGTCCCTGGTGTGGCTGCATGCATGGTGATGCCTGGCACTACGAGGTGCAGCTCGCGGAAGACCCCGGGGGGCTAAGTTGGCCTTTGGCAGCTGCACAAGGAGGAGCAAGAAGGAACCACCTATGGTTACTGTATTCTGTAATGGCAGGAAAGGTAAGAAACTAGCAAGAAGCTGTGTTTGTTCCTCTGGCAGGGTAGGCTACCCCAGAGGAGCCTCAGCAGCCCAGGGAACTGTGCTTGGCCTCCTAAACGTCTCAATAGTCCTCGTCCTCGGGGTGGGTAACATACATGATGGGCACCAGTCCCTTCTCGGAGCCAAGGCTGCACTGCAGCCAGTCACCATCCACCTTGGAGATGACCTGCAGAATATCCCCTTTGTTGAAGCTCAGTTGTCCTGTCTCAGTGGCAATGTGATGGCAAAGAGCTTTCACCTCACTGCAGGCAGAAGGAAAGTAAGGTTAGCTCACCTCAGGACACTCACCCCACCCAGGGACCACCACAGGCCCAGAGGAGAGAGGAAAACATCCCCCCACTTCCCTCCCCAGCGAGGCTCCCAGCTGCGCCCCCAGCTCCCCATCACCTGCAGATTGTGGAGCTGTGGTGGATGGATGCACAAGCTGCGTCACTGCCCCGAACCATTCTCTGGTCCATGACTATGAAGGGGGCCAGGCAAACTGCAACAGGTGGAACCGTGCCACCCTCAACCTAACACATTCCGGCACCTGCAGCAGCATGTGCAGGATTGTCCACTTGGTGTCACTCACCAAGTAGGGTGAGGAGACATCCCCTGGGGTGGTGGTGCCACAGCAGGTGCCTCAGGTGATTCTGGATGGGGAGGGTCTGGCTCCGGGGCTACTTCACGCCACACGCTAGCTCCAACTGTCTGGGCCACCAGCTGGAACACAGACTTGTCCAAGCTCAGCCAGCCGGAGGGCAACCTGGAAGGAGGAGACAGAAGCAGTCAGTAGCAGGAAAGTGCACCCAGGAAAACAGAGCAGCCGCTCTCATGGCAAGGTCACGCCTTAGAGGTCTGGCTTCATGCACAAAATGCACTGCTAGGCAGGGCCCAGGTCTCCAGGAGGTGAGGGCTCAGATGTAACACAACAGCCTGGACTGGGAAGGACATTTCCAGTGGTCATTTTCAGAGCAGTCCTTATTGCTCCTGTGTATAGAGGGAGAGGCAGTGCAGAGAGGTCTCAGCTACTGGGCACAACTTCACGCCTCCCCCTCACCTGTTGTAAGCAACAGGGACGGCTCCATGTAGAGCCATCTGTTCTGAGAGTGTGGTTTTGGGAGGGATGAGGTTATGATGGGGCCATGTAGAAGGGTTTAGATGCCAAGGCAGTGGTAGAGCTCAGGCAGAAGAGGAAAGCCTATGAGATGGACTGAACAAGGGTATGGGAGGAATTAAGGCAGACTGGCAGACTGAGCAGGGTTACAGACCCTTGATGTACCACCACAGTGTAGCCCAGTTCTTGGTCTGACTTCCACCTGTACTGCCATACTCCAGGTTAACCAGCCCTTCTCAGCCCCAAACCACCCCTGCCCTTACCTGTTTGGTTGTCTGGGCTCTTTTTGTACCTTCCTGGACCCAAACAAGTGTCCCCACTTGATTGGTTGGCTGCCCTCTGATGCACTGGTGCTACTGTCCTCTTGGGGGACTGCTGCTGCTGTTGCTCCCACTCTTTGCTGAGCTTCCTTCTCCTTGCTGCGCTTCAGCTCTGTAAGCACAGAGTCTGGGGGGCTGCCCATCCAGAAGGGCCAGCTCCGTTCCTTCACCTCTTCGCCGACCACTACCTGCTGGGGCTTACCCAAGGGCTCCTCCAAGGCTTCAGGACTTGGCTTGCTGGACGCCTTGGGCTTCTCCTCCAAGGTGCCCTCAGCAATGGGACAAGCCTCTGCACCCTCCACCACCCCTTCTCGGGGAGGTGGTGCCTTGTGAGTCTCCACTGACCTGGGCGCAGGATTCAAAGCCGCCTTCTTCTTCTCAGAGCGGATGAACTTTGAGCCTTCGGCTGAGCTCTCGATGTAAATCTGAGAGGTCTGCATGAGCTGGTACCACCAGCCTGCCTGCTTGTCCTTCTTCCCCTCCCACGTGCTCTCTCGCATCTTGCTTGGCTCTTCCTCCCTGTCACCTTCTCCGCAGGAGGCCCCCACTCCCTTGACCCTCTTCTCACTCACAGCTTGCTGTGGGCTGTGCCCTGGTGAGATGTCACCATCTCTGGCACCCCCTTGGCAAGTTTCAGGGGCAGTGCTGCAGCCGTCGGGATCCTCACTGCTGCCCCGGGTCCGCATCAGCTGCAGAGTGGAGTGCACGGAGAGCAGCAGGTCCTGCTTCACACGCAGCAGCTCCTTTTGCTGCTGCTGCTCTTTGCCCATCTGCATCAGGTGGTGTTCAAAGAGGAGGTCTAGGTTGAAGGGCAGCAGGGAGAGAGGCTGGAGCAGGAGCAGGAGCTCCTCAAAAAGAGGCTGGCACACACTGTGAGACAGGCACAAGAAGCCCACTGGCTGGTAGTGTGCCAGGATGATGTCTGTAGGAAAACAGACATTAATTAGAGGAGATGCGCTTGCCGCCATTGCCAAGCCATCACGAAGCTGCTGAAGCTATGAGGAAAGGAAATGGACACCAGTTTTTGGTCACAGTGTGAGACTCAGGCCTGGGTCAGGGAGTACCAAATGCTCTGTGACCTCTCAGCAAACTGGCCCAGACAGAGCTTTCCACTTGTACCTGCAGACAGGACTTGCCTGGCAGACTATCAACCCATATGACCTCTGCCACCAAATGCCATGGAAGTAGGATGGGAATGAAGAGGATCAAAGGATAGGCACATGTGAAAATCCTATTCTTCAGCTTCTGGAGATGAACAAGGGGCTGCAGATATGGCCAGTACCAGTTCCCTGCAGACAGAGGTGTCAGAGACAGCTGCATGCAGTTTCCAGGGACCTATCAGGGCTGAACTGTGGGTCTTAGCAGAGAATTAATTAGTATTTCTATCTGCAGCACTAATTGTTCACTTGATTTGACCGCATCTGCACTACCCCTCTGTCCTGCTTTATTGTCAGATCTCACTACCAGGGAGATAGCTGGGAATGGGATTTGTGGTCCAAGCCCAGCGAGATAGCAACTCTACACCATGATAGCACTTGCAACTTACCTCCAAATCCTCCACTTAGCTCTGATCACCCTGACAGCCCCAGCTTTTGCTCATACTTCCAGCTCTTAATGATGGCTTGAAATAGGCGGTTGTCTTCTGCTTCAGAAAGCCAGGATAAGCATAGACTCCTATTCTATTCTATTCTATTCTATTCTATTCTATTCTAGTCTAGTCTAGTCTAGTCTAGTCTAGTCTAGTCTAGTCTATTCTATTCTGCTATAAAACAGATACATCCACTAAAACCCGCTTTTTGTATGTCAGGTTTTCCTTTCCATTTCTTCCTATTTTCTGTGCCTGAAAAGTTTCAGGTAAGTGTGCATATCTCCAGGCACACAAAACTCTCAGGCACTGGGCAGGGAACATGGAAATTTGGAAGGCTTAAATCTGATCTACTGTAGATAGACTGAGGGATCTGCACTGATAGCCTTGGGTACTAACTGCAGTGGGAAGGAGAACAGAAGTCCAGGATCAGGTGGAAGGAGCTGCATGGTGCTTGGACTTCCACTTGGGATTTCCCTGCTACACTGAGATTGTGCATAGCTTAGTCTTTCACCTCAGGGCAGAGAAGAGCATCCCAAACTGAGAGAGCAACAAGAGAAACACATTTCCATTCCATCCTCTATTTGTATGCAGGGTTTGGCTCCCACTGCAGCCCACAGCCTTCAGGCTCTTACCTTCATGGTTGTAAAGGTGGTTGAACCAGAACTCCAAGGACCGGATACTGCAGAAACGGAAAATTAGCAGGGTAAGAAAGAAACAGTGAAAATCTCTTCACCCCATTCATCCTCACTGTTCTGCCACAAGAACTGTGGCTGGGAAAGGGCATTTACAAAGCATGGGCTTGTGAACCTCAGGGTTCGGTCCCATCAGCATGCCCTGATCACAGACACCCAGCCTGTCACTGGACATCTACACGGCTTTACATGTGCAACAGTAACCCTGAACAACCATGTTTGGAGCAAGATTCCTCATTGTCCGGCTCCTATGTCCTTGATAGAGCTTTGTTTTGCTGAGAAAAGGCTGCTGTGGAAGAGGCAAATGATGTACAAAATCACGACCAGTGTTGGTGGCTGAGCCCAAACTATGCCAGTATCCTGTGCCAGTAGGGGAGAGCTGGGTCACCCTGTGTGGGGAGAGCAGGGCAGAGCTTGTTCCTGCCTGGAGGAGTTCTACAACATCTGCAGATCTTGGGAACTCTGTTAGCACTGCCAGAGTTCTTGCTGACCACCAGAGAGGAGCAGGTAAACACCGTCCTAGCACTGCTTATCCCTTCACCCACAAAAACATATCACTGCCTTCCTCTGTTAAACACAGCAGAGTGTGCACACTCCTTATCCAAACCAGAAGGGCCAGTCTGGAGTCCTGGACCAGGGCAATTTCTCCTTCAGAGCCTCACACTTTGGGATCCACTGCAGCTCCAGGAAACAGTGGTTTAAAAAGGAATTTCAAAGAGTAATTCCTGCATATATAATGTCTAACCTCTTATGAAACCAGCCAGCCAGAGTTTTCTCACCTAATGTTTTGCAGCTAAAACAGACTGGCCCTGTTTTTCAGTTGGCTACAGCCACTCGTTCTCAGTTGTGACCTGGAAGGAGTTCCCTGAGGCTTATAGCTTCTTCCTTCCCTTGCCTACTTCTGGGAAGTGGCTTCCTGGATTCTTAAGTTTTTTTCATGGTCAGCTGTGCCTGCCTGCAGTCAAGGACGAACAGCTGCTGCCAGCCCTAGACAGGGACATGCAGCCACCCCAGGTGTCCGGCTTACTTGAGGAGGCCAAAGATGAATGCGTTGAACCTCATGGTGTGGTTGGTGAGCTCTGTGTACTGGCTGATCTTGCTGTAGAGGCTGTGCAGCAACTTTGTAGAGGGGCCTACGGAGAGAAGCAAATTGTTCAGATTACTTGTGGTGAGCAAATCCAAAACTGCATCACGGGATGGAGCATCAAGGCAAGACAGGTGTTGTCTGAGTGTCCATGTCTGCGTGTGCATTGCCTCTCCACCACGCCAAAGTGCGCTCACTCCATATCAACACTTAGACTATACATGGGAGATAGGCTGTGGTCCATCCCACACGACTACTCCAAAATTCTGGGAGAGTTTAATTTCCACAAGGATGTGCCTCCCACACTTCAGTGACAATCACAGCCATTGCCTCAAAATCAGCACATAAAGAGAATATTGTGGTGCATGCTTATAATTTGGAGTGTCTGCAATCATAGAGATAAACACAGAGCTGAAAATCTGCCATAATGAGGCTACGAGGCTCCCCAGTATGATGCAGAAACCAATGTGGAATTAATTTTGTTGGGGTTTTTTTATCCCTTTTTTTATTGGTTTGGCCTGTTACAGGAGAATTTGCAAATTTCAGGGGAAATGACAATAACTACTTGGGCAGAATAGCGCAGTGTCTCTCCCTTCTTGCAAGAGATGGTCAACATGCACCCGGTTCCATGCAGAAAAATGGGTGTTTTGCACTCCCATCCTTAGAGCCAACCTTCTCCAGCACCTCCCAATCACAGCTACCACAGGCACAGCTGCACAACATCCATACCTAGCTGGGTGGATGCCTCCACCACGCTCCAGGGGATGTTCCTCCTCTGGCCAATGATCATGTCCAGGACGTAAGCCTTGAGCCCATCACTCAGAATATCCCGGACAGCTGGGCACAGGTATTTCAGGATGAGATGCCCCACATTGGGGCTCACAGAGCTGTTCCCAAGTTTGGCCTAATGGACAACAGGCAACAGCGAGAGCGTTGGTAATTGTTTTCAAGGTACAGATGCATAGAAACAGTTCAGTCCCACTTGCCTATTATAGACACCCAGAAAGCAACATCCAAGCTCAGCAGCTCCTTGAACATGCAGGGTCTTTACTTTCACTCCTGATGTGTCATACACCAGTTCTGGATTGCTCTCTGCAAGCCCTTCCCCAGGTTGAGAAGAGGAAATAACTTCAAAAAAAGAATATCCTAGCTTGGGAAGAGGATATCCCAATTAGAAAGGATGGCTGGTTCTCCCAAAAGGGAAAACAAGGCTCTCCTGCTGGAGGAAGAGCTAGGGATATTCCTGCTGCTGTAGATTTTCTTGTAGCTAATTTTGGAGCAGGAAGCACCAAGCCCCATAGAATTACCAGCACTGAGGGGTTAAGGAACACTTAACTCAGCGACATGTAAAGCTCTAACTCCTAGGGATTACTATAAATGAACAGATGAGGGCAAAATGGATGGCCAGAGCTCAGACTGAGGTGAAGAGGAAGCATGTAAGAGCCAAGCACCAGAGAAGCAGGGACACATTCTGCTGCTTAACAGTCTTTGAGCTGCCAAGAGGTCTATCCAAATGGGTCAGGCAGTGGTGTTCAGAGTACAGATTTTACCAGCTGAGCTGGAATTATACTGACCAGTTGGCACAGGTTCACAAAAGCCCTGAACTGAAACTGAACTTGGCTCAGGAATAATCCTGTCAGATTCACTGAGTATGGCAGCAGCAGGGATGGATGCTGCCTTTTGACAGGTGAATGCTCAGTCCCTGGCACACTGATGCATAAAGAAACCCAAGGTTAAAACCACAGCATTGTCTGATAACCAAAGTAATGGGGGAATGTTGCAATTATTCCCCAAACCTGCACTGCAAGAATTGGAAATTCACAGTGAAGCCTAAAAGCCGTGGGAATCTCAACAGCTCCAAGTTATGTTGCACAGCAATCTCTGCATCAGCAACAGCCGTAATTAGAGTAAAATTACGCTGGGCTCTGAGATAAGATTGAATGGTTTTGGAATCTGTCCCAGTCAGGTTTCTTCTTCGGTACGGCATGCCAGGGGAGTTGTCATGTCCAAATAGTGTCACACAGCTGCCCACAGTCGCCTGACCGAAGCCAAGCATTCAGAATTGAGAGAAGGCACCACAAACATGCTGGGTGTCACAGGACTGCAAACAAAGCCTGGTACAAACAGAAGCAAAATTGCTCTGCTTCTGTGTTATTCCAGAAATGGGGGAAGAGGGAGCACAGGCCAAAGACAGCCAGCCCCAGGGCAACCTAGATGCACTTCTGTGTTATTCCAGAAATGGGAAATGAGGCGACAGCCAGCCCCTTAGATGTACTAAGAAAGCCAGTCCCTTAGATGTACTCTAAATACTCTAAGGTATTCATGGTAAGGGCGAACAACTGCCTCAGATGGGTGAAGTCTGATGCACTTTTTTATCATTATTAAGCCCTGTGAGCTGCTGAGGGATGGGCAACACTGCACTGTGCCCTGGCACCAGTGCCAGGCCAGAGTCATGGGACATGTGGAGGAGGGGGACACATCTCTCCACTGTGTGAGAAAAAAGAGCTGGTGTGCTGCATCAGACCAGAAGGGCAGCTGGTCTGGTGTTTTTTCGTATAAAGAGTCATAGTAAGTACATAAGAAAGAGTTAAGCCAGAACAAACATGTAATACTTGCCCTTTATACTTTCACAGCCTGCAACTACTTCCAACTCAGAGACTAAGCTGGACATTATTCCAACCTGTTTAGTAAACATCAGTGAATTTCCCTTCCCTGTGTTTTTCTGATCTTCCTTTAAATACAAGTACTTACTGCATCATGCAGCAGGAATTGTCACAGATTTACTATCTGCTGCACGGTGTGCCATCACCTTTGTTCTTGGTACTCCTGCCTTTATTAGATAACCTGTAGTTTTTGACTGGAAGAGAATGGATAGGCAATCTTGCTCTGTACTCTCTGTGCCACTCAGAATGGAGTTGGATGCAAGACATACCTTCACCCCTGGATCCCTGCTGGTTCCAAAGTGAGCCACAATCAGGTCAACAGCAGTGTTGATAGCCTTCACCAGACCTAGAAGAAAACAAGAGGTCAAAGGGCTGCCTGAGGGGCTGCTGGGACAGAATCTGACAAAGCACTCCTTGAACTAATCAGCTAGGGGCACTGCAAGCCCATGTCTACACACAAGCACTCTCTGCCAAAAAACATGCAGAGACTCTCCTAAATCCTCACCAAAACTCTTCCTGCTGGTTCCAGCACTCACCTATCAGCCTGCCAGTAGGGCAATCTGTCAATATTCCCAAGGAACAGGGACCATCACCTCCACACCCCATGCCCTGAGGCAGCAAAGATGTGATCTGAGGCAGTGTGCCTTTTGCTGCCTTGATGCCACAGGATGGCAGGGCAGAAGCCTTGCATTTGGCAGGTTTTGTCATGACTTTGAGTAACAAGCCAGTGGTGTGTAATCTGTCATCTGCACCAGGATAATGTGAGAACAGAACTGAAACAGAAGGGAAAGCTGCCACCTGGTAATCATGAACACAAAGGCAAAGGCATGGGAACCTTCCTGAATATCCCTTGCCTCTGCAATGATAATAAATCAGCTGGCAAATCCTGCCAACCCTGCTTCTAGCATGGATCCCACCACAGCTGTATCTTGTCCTGCTCTGGAGTCCCCTCTCCCACTTTTTTTATATAATTGATACAATTTTATATTACTTATGTAGGACTGAACAGACTTTTAACCTGAATTACAAAATCTCAGGTTAGCACATCTGCAACATCACACAGACACACACAGGTCTACTTTTGTATACAGAGCCTGGGGTGGTAGCATGCCCTGCCTTAAGGTCACACTCCTGTGCCTGTCTGTTCTTTCTGCCCAGTCTTGTGCACCTAAGATCTTTACTAATCATATTTCCAGGGACAAGCAGCTCAAGCACGCTCTGTGGCACATTGCATGGTCCACGTGAGATGCATGGACTCACCCTTCTTCTGCAACAAATCGATGGAGATGGACTCTGTGTTGCCATCTGGGGAGAGGCAGAACTCAGCAGGGGGTTTCTCCGCTAGGGAGAAGTAGTCAGGGAAAAAGTCATTGTAGGTAAGCTGGAGTTGCCTCACAGACTGTCCTGCAGGGACAAGACAGAGGAGACAAAGATCAGCCCCAATCCCGCACACCAAAGCCTCTTCCATGTTGTTTGCTTTTCCCAGATGCAACCTGCACCAGCAGCAGTCTTCATGACAGCCTGTCCTCTGCTGGGACAGCAAGGCTACAGGCTTGTTGCTACTCTAGCACTGGTTTGCAAGGTGTGCCTGCACAACTGATCCCCATGGCCTACCCAATATCCACCTCCAGCCTGACTCTCTGGAAGATGCTGTGGGAGGTTAACTCTCATGGGCTGGGGCTAAGGGAAACCTTGCTGCACCAGACTCATGCTGCTGCAAGCAGGGTCAAAAGTCAGCACAGAGAAAATCATTACTTGTCACACACAGGCACCCACAGACAACAAACTGCATGTTTGCTGCCTGTTCTCTGGGATGGCCTCTGTTTTCAAGGGGTGACATCCACAGGAGCTCTCACATATGCCCGACTTCCACTTGTCTGACTCTGTGCTATGCATTTTCCCTTGAAGAAAGATGGAGAAACTGCTTGGGTTGGCAGAGTGAGGTATAAGGCTTTGAGGAATTCCCTCCATGGCTTGAGGCTAGTCTGTAGAACACTCTTCCTCCCACAGACAGAAACACTGCTCTCCCCACAGGAGTCTCGGAGGTTCAGTCAAAAGCAGCCTGCCCCTGTCAGCCCTCCTTGCATACGTTTTGGAGGACAGGGAAGAACTTAAGGGCGAAGTCTGGAGAAGATGGGAGTCCCCTGAAGATCTTTAGTGTTGTTAGCTGCCTCATGAAATCTACAGCTCAGCACCCAGCACATTGTCTAGGCTGGGGCAGATGGTCAGGCACCATAGGGCATAGACCTGAGATCTCCAAGGGCCCCACCCAACTCTTGTGTGAGACTGTTGGGGGTTAGATTTGTTCTTTTTTCTTCTCCTTATAGAATTTTTTTCCACAAGTTACCAGGTAACAAACTACTGGGTACTTAAGGTAGAGGGACATCTTCTGCTCCTCTTGAGTAGGTACTTAAGAGTAACAAAAGGGGCCAAAGGAGATTTGTAGCACCTGGCTACACCTCTTTTTGTCTCTGGGTGTTTCTCTCGGAGGGGGGAGATAACACGAGTTTTGAGGCAGGAAAAGGACAGTGCTGGGGGCAGCCGGGCGCTTTTTGCTCTCAGCATCGGAGAGAGGACGGTCAGGCCGCTCTTGCTGCGGGAGGAGTTTTCACTGCCATCACCGGGTCCGGTCCTGAGGAAATCTATCATCATCTGCTCGTGTGCCCAGGAATTCTGAGCTCGCCTCCTCCTGTCCTGCTGGGGCTGGGCCGGCCCTGTCCCACCGCCACCACATTTCCTCGGCACTGCTTTGTGGCTTTCCTTTTGCTGCGCTGCAGCCCTGCAGCCCCTGGACATCCCTGCCGTTCCAGCTACCCCATAGAGCTTCTGGTACATCCCACCCACCAGCCCGGGATCTTCCACCGTTCCAGCTTGGTACCCTCGGAGTCCTGCACTGAGACCAGACCGCCCCGGGCTTTGTGAAACAAAGCCCCTCGAGGTTCCTGGTTCTGTTCATCATTAATGCTGTAGTTGTTGTTGTTTGTTTGCCTTGTTGTACATACTAGTAAAGAGCTGTTATTCCTATCCCCATATCTTTGCCTGAGAGCCGACTTAATATCCAAGTTTTAATAATTCGGAGAGAGGGGGTTTGCATTCTCCATTCCAAAGGGAGGTCCTGCCCTCCCTAGCAGATACCTGTCTTTTCTAACCAAGACAGAGACAAACTACAAGCTAACCACAGCCCAGAAGCACTTACTGAGGTCTAGGCGAGCTCTTGGGCCATTTCACTTTGCCCTTCAACCCAGCTCAGAGCTGGACCTGACTGCTCTCAACTCATGGAGAAGGAAGGCTCCACAAAGATTTGAATCAGTGAAGCAATTTTCACATTCCTCTTGAACTCTCCAGCCCCACTCTGAACAGATGTATCATCCCTCCTGCTCTGAGCAGGCAAAGCAGTGATGAATCCAAGCTTAACCTGAGCCTCAAGGAAACCGAGACTGAGTTCCATCATCACCTCCCAAGACCCCCCAGCAGAAAGGTGTTGCGCACCGTTCAACTTGCAGTGGAAATGGCTGGTGCTGAGAGCGCCAGGGAGCTCAAAGATGGGGTTGCCCCGGTTCAGCCGAGGCTCTTGCTGCCTCCTGTCCAGGCTGCCCGCTAAGCTGGGCAGCCCTGAAACACGGTCCAGACCCAGGGGGTTCCTCCGCCTGTACTCTCGCCACTTCAGCGCTTGGGGGGAGAGGTGGTTCGCTGGGATGCCGCGGGCAGTGAGCACCAGACAGGATGACGAGAGCACATGGGAGGACGCGGAAGGCAAACGGGAAGGGAGAGGAAGAGAAAGATGGAGGACAGAGAAAGAGAGACAGCACATTACTGAGAGGTCCAGCAGCATTTCAGGACATTAGCACATGCACATGGAGACAGGTGGGGGCCACTGCCTGGCAAAGCAGGGCAGGAACTTGGGTGCCCTTGTGGCTGCAGGTAAAGAGGCAGCAGGTTTGGGGTGCGAGCACCTGGCATGGGGTGCTGTAAGATCAGCAGCCCACACTGCCCTCTCTGGAGACACAGTGTATGAGTTGGGACTGGAGGGACATGCTTTTAGTGTAGGTCTTCCTGCAGCATTCAAATGCAATTTTATCCCGGTCTGTGGCTATAGAAAATGGTGGTACTATAGGGAGCAGCCACAGCTACAGGGAGCTGTAGATACTCCAGACTAGCAGGTCCTGGAGGATGGGTACCTACCATTGACAGGCCGTATTCCCATGCTGCCCAGGGGACCAGAGCTGCTGGTCTCACTGCCACTTCTCCAGTGTGAGTCTGCATGGCCTCCTACTCTGCTCATGGACATGCCACCCACCAAGAGGGGTGGGAGGGACCCACTGTGGAGTCGGTATTCAGAGAGTGGTGGGCTTGGCTCCAGCGGGGCCTCCTTCTTGGGAATCAGCTTGGGGTTCTCCTTTTGCCTCAGTGTGTCAGCTTTGGTGGCTTTGGAGGGCTGCATGGCACTCACAGCAGGGGACGACCTTGTGGGAAGCAAGTTAGCAGAGATGGGGCAGGACCTGCTTCTGGGGGGCTGGCTGTCTTCAGCTCTTTCTGTGGTGGGCGAGGAAGAGGAGTCCACGCTTTGGAAGAAAGGCACGTTGCATCGCACGGGGGAGTAACTGCCCAGTGGGGATGGACGCGTTGTTTCGGGGCCAGGCTTCTTGATGCCCCCATCACTGCGCGAGGCAGCTCCGTCTGCTGAGCGCTGGGTCACCAGCGTGCCATGGGCTTGGCTCCCCGCCGCTGCTGCCTGCTCTGCCGAGGTGGCCCAGGCTGAGGACTGGGAACTGGAGATCTGCTGACTGGCAGGCCGGTTGCTGGACAAGCTGTAGAGCTGGGAAAGGCTGGATGCAAAATGGCTGTGCAGGGCACGTGCCTTGGGTGGTTTGCTGAAATGGTGCTGAAAAACAAAGGGCTGGATGGGCAGAGTCGTGGGACGCTGGTCCTTGCTGTAGCGTACCACAGGCTTGCTGTCTGTGCCACCACCTTCAGGGAGAGAAAGGGGTAGAAAGTGTGAGGATGGGCAGAGCAACAATCATGCTCAGCCAGGCAGAATACAGGCAAAAGAGAATATGCTCTCTGTTGCAGGAGGAAGAGAATGAACTAGAGGCCAGTCACAGAATGGTTCAAGTCTGAACTGGTTACACACATCAAGAGCTGGCAAGACAAAAGATATGTGGCCCCCAGTGCAGAGTTTCCAGCCGTCTGGAAGAGCAGGGCACTGCACTAGGACCTTGTCCATCCTGGTAGGGTCACCAACCTCACATCATTTCCCAATCTCTTGACCTCTGGACAGCACAAAGTCATGGGTGCCTGCCCTTGAGCTACCTCTGCCCAAGCTGTACCACCAAGTCAAGGCCCAACACTCTGTGGTACAGTCGGATTTGTCATCCCAAAGGACTGTCCCCTCCCACATGCACTGTGGACTTGCACAGCCCAGCACAAGCATTACAAGCAATAGCACTGCAGCTCTGCATCCCACATTGCAATATATTGGTGCTGTTGCAAGGGCTGCCTGCTTCCCTTTCTCCCTCCCTCTTCTTTTCCCTGTAATTGTCCTCATTTTGGAACACAGAGCTTCCTTCAACCCCCTGCCTCTACCAGACCTAAACAGGACATTCCCAACATCCTGCCTCCAACCCCGGAAAATGCCAGTCTGCTCCAGCAAATGATACACTTGAATGTCCAGAGGGAGTGTGGTGGGCTGATGTACATGTGTACACGCTTCCAGCTCCTGACGGGGCCACAAATATCCTGAGGGACACATCTGAAATGTGACACACTGTGCATTCAGTGCAAAACACACACAGCACTGCGTGCATATATGTGGCTCATTGAGATCCCTGATCAGCCCTGGTGTCATCTGCTGCCTGTGGGGTGTTCCAGACCTTTCTCCCTGTAGCCAGCTTTTAGCAGGGCTTGCTTTCCCTCTAGCCCCTCCCAGAGCCTCTAGGCTTGCATGCTGCTCTGGGACGGAGCAAGGCAGATACATCTCGTTCTCCAGCTGCAGGCAGAAGCTTCCTGCAGAGCCCTGATGCCTGCCTTGCTGTCACAGTGCAGAAGGAGGGATCCCACAGGGCGGTGGGCAGCAACTGCTGGGATATAGTACTCTGAAAGCTCCTGTCTGCCCCCTCCTCCCTGAGCAGCGCCTGCTCCTTCCAAGCCTTCCCTCTGAAGCTAAGAGGGTTGCTGCCGTGCCGCCCTCTCCCAGCAGAGACCTACCTTCACTGCCATCCCACACCAAGCACACATTCAAGGCTCAATAAACAAACAGGACAATAACTAAAAAACTTTTGCTCCGAAGGCCAAAATCTCTCCCACTCCTGCCCTGGCAATAAACCACACGTTCTTATCTCCTGCCAGATATTTTCAGAACGTTAAGTGGAGACAGTCTGTTAAAGCATCATAATTTTTTGACATAGTAGGGGCTATTTACTGCAGTGATCTGGTTAGAGGCATTTTAGAAGGGATTTTACCTGTGAAGCAGGTAAAATACCTGCCTAGGGCAGAGACAGAGGTCTCCCACAATGCTGGAGAAATGGCCATGATGCTTTAAGTTTCAGTTTTCATGTTTTTCAGATTCTGTGCTGCCTAAGTGTGTAGTTCTGAGCCTCATATTAAGTGCTAGTAAGCTCTCTTCACAGAGCAGGGAGACAAAACAAATCCTTTTCCAGCTTGAGACCAAGGACAACCATTACAAGTTCCAGGCCCAAAAGCACAAACAATGGTGGACTGAAGAGAGAAACAAGACGGATTGGGCTTCATAATCTGAAGCTGTAATTGGTTAATTAACCCCAATATGCAGATGGACCAAAACTTACAAAGGTGTGAGACCTTGTGACCAGTCATCCATCTTGTGACCATTTTGAGTCCATCCCTGGCCAGGCTCTTGTACTGCGAAGGTGTATCCTTAGAGGCCTTTTAATAAATACCTTCTTTATTCTCTTAGCTCTGTCTAGTCTCTGTTCCAGGTCAGCCTTCCCAAGGCATCAGCCATACTTCCAAAGGGAGTGTCACACAGCTTCCTCAGGAGGACAAGTGACAACAATATCAAGAAAACAAGTCACATATTGCAGGCTTCCCTACAGAGGTAATTGTGACAGTGGCTCTCCCTGGGAACATTTGCTGCAATCCACAGCACTGTGGAGGACATGACCATGATATTCCAGCACAGACATACAGATTAGACTCTGCAGGACTCACACTGTTAACTCTTAGCAGAAACTGTGTGAGCTTCCTGGACCTGGATGGAAAGGAGACTGCTGTCTACGCCTCTTCCCTTTCCACCTCTGCCCCACGTAACTCCAAAAAAGAAAGGCTGTGACTATGACTCTGCTGAGCATATTCACATCTCTGTCTTAGGAGCTAAGGGCAGGTGATTCTCATGGACAAGCACAGTAAATACCCTGGAAGGGACACAACCCTTCAAGCTGCACAGACTCTCTCAGTATTTATGCCATGTCCTTGCTAATGTCCTTGCTATGCCATGTCCTTGTCCTCCACCATAAGAGGTTTGAACAAAACCTCAGGAGGCTTTAGAAATACAAGGACTAGACACTTGCACTGATATAAGACTGAAAGGCTTTTGTGACAAAGCACAGCTAGGCTTTGTCCAGGGATTGGGAGACCAAGAACCAAAATGCCCCGGCACTGGTCTCCTATCACCATGCAGGTTTCCCTGCTGCTCCCCTCATATCCCAACAAGCTGCCTTCCTTTTTACTTCTCCCTTCTGCCTAGTTTGGCTCCTTACCGTCTGCTTGGGCTCTAACATCTTTTTGTCCATGGCCACTGGCAGAGCCACCTGAGAAGCTGGCATCTGCCTCCTTCAGCAGGGAGAGAGAGGCTTGCTCACCTGCCCCATGCCCACTGGGGACCTTCTCACTGGAGACCGAGTCTTTGGTGGAACATAAAGGCTGGCTGTCCCCAAAAGCATGATTCAAACAGAAGCCCTCACAGCTCCGGTTCAGGCCATGGATGAAGGGCATGGGTGGAAGACTCTGGCTGCGCCGAGCTCTTTCTTCAAGGAAGGTTGGGCAATCCCGCTGAGTCTCAGGAATAGGAGAGAACTCCAGGGAAGAGTCGCCACTAGAGCGGAGTGGTGGGGAGGTGCCATTCTTTTTCCGTCCTTTAGCCAGTTCAGCGAATGACGTCACCCTCTTGGGGGGAGAGCTCTGAATGGGTATTGCTGGACTTTCACTCAACTTGACTGGACAGCTCACCATGCGCTCCAAAGAGCCCAGCCTGTTGCCAGGACTCCTGTCCAGGTTCTGATCATAGCTCCTGGAGCGCTGCCGGCTTGTGTTGAGGTTTGGTGGTGACACGTTGACATAGACCTGACCCTCAATCATGTTCTGGCTGGATTCTCCCTTTGGCTCCTCTTCACTGCACTCTACATTGCCTTCTTCTTGTCTCAGGTCGGGCCTTCTGAACAGATAGTATTCTGTGGGCTGGGCTGGGCTACCCTTGGTCTGGTCTTCTGAGCAGCTAGTTATGGAAGATCCTGCAGGGCTGGGGGATGACTGGGAAGACAAGTCACACGTGACTAACTTATAATAATTCTGAGTAGCCACAACAAGCCGTGCTTGGCTCTGGAAGCAGGCAGTGAGGTCTGAGCTCTCTGACGTGCAAGGGTCACAGTGGAGGTGGTAGGAGTTACAGTTAGCATCAAGGACAGGTGAGGAGGAGTGTTGACATCCACACACCTTCCCCGAACTTTCTGGGTTATGCGACTCGCAAGACATCTTGGATTCAGTGGGTGATGAATGTAAATCCAGGTAAAAAGCTCCTGTGTCTGAGTGGCTGCAGAAGGAAGAGTCACAGGACAGGTTAGCTGAATTCAGGTTGGATTGAGACTGACCATTCATTTTGTTGTAGAGAGTGCTGAAGTTCACCAGGACCCCATCAGAACTGTTGCAAGAAGAGTCACTGATGTAGCCCATCTGTTGGTCAATCACTTCAGACTGACTTGATGAACTGTAGCAGCGACAGTGCTGGATCTCTGAGCTTGAACAACTGCATGTCCTGTGCAGGGCATCCTGATTCCTCAGTGGTTCACCCGTGTTCTGGTTCCACTCCTGGTCACCACTGTCGAAGGAGAAGTTGGAGGAGCTGCCACGATGGCAGCTGCATTCATCCAGCTCCATGCGTTCCGTGGCCTGATGGCACCTGTTTGCATTGTTCCTCTTCTGGATGTTGTCACTGCTGAGTTTGTCCTCTTGCCCGTCCACCACACCGGACCGGCTGGCCATGTTCCAGGATTTCACAATGTGGCTGGAGTCGTGGAGGTGGAAAGGGGGCAAGGCCAGATCCTGCAGATTGAAGGGAGGTTTGCCATCGATGAGTGAGTTGTGAAGGTGGAAAGATTTTTGACCCAAGTCATCCCCAAAAATACTGAGGTCTTCACCCTCATTCAGCAAGAAAGGGTTGTGTCGCTTATTGACACTAGGGACAATCAGATCTCTTGCTTTTCTTTCTTTGTTGTCTGAGGCCTCTGCTGAGGTTTCAGAGGTCTGGAGAAAGCTGCTGTACACCAAGGAGTCAGTCTGTGAGAGGTCTCTGTCTGGAAGGGCAGAGGTCCGTGTAGTGCTGAACTCTGGCTGGCAGAAGGGGTTGGTCCTTTTGCTCATGGAGCAGCACTGTCTATCAGGGACCTGGCAATGCACCAGGGGAATGTGATGGACAATCAGCGTCTCACCAGTCAGTTTGGGTGGACTATCCATGGTGAGGAATACTCTTCAGGGCATCAGTGAAGCTGGTACCACCCATGAACAGGTAGGGCTGCACATGAGAGGCAGGGAAGACACTTCTCATGAGGGAATTCAGATACCTACAGAGAGACAAAATCACAAAGGAAGTCACCTCTCGGGAAAGGCAGTGACTATTTAAAGCATCCTTGGTCTGACTGAAGATTTCGTGTGTTGACAAGGATCAAACAGACTGGTTCCTTGTCAGCAGAAGTACCTGAGCACAAGGTCCTTCTGAAAAACAAACCATCACAATGTAAAACGAACACATCACCCTCCATGCAGGCTCCTGGGACAACACTTGTGATTCCACCTGACCCCTCTCAAAGTTATCTGAAGAGAGTAACTGATTTCAGTCAAGTGGCCAAAGGGCTGTACAGGATTTGGGCCAAACAAAGACCTCACTGCAGATGGCACTGTGTGCTCACAGGAAAACAGCACAGGGTCTGAAGTGAAGCACTGCACTCTGGTGAGATCAGTCTACCTTCTCACACTGGATTGAACATCTTTGCTTCCTTTTAGATACATTGAACTTTCCTTCAAGAACCAAACATGGCAAGGTCTTGCAACAGACACCCACACACACATCCAGGAAGAGACTGAAAAGCAGGAGCAGACTGGAACAGAAAAGCAGCAACAGTCTTTCCAAATCCAGGAGACCCCATGAGGTCTTGAGCCCTTTTAATGGCGCCAGGGAAATATGCCAAAGTATGCAGTTACTTATGTGCACAAGGCTCTCTTCAGTGAAAAGGAGTGGATGACTTCAGTGGGGCCATGGGGACCACTGGCGTTGGTCAAATAGGTCCCATACAGCACACTGGCTTTTGACTGACCTTTTGCTGATGGTGAAACCTCCCCTCAAACTGGTCCCTACTGTAGTCTGGGAGGGGATCATATCTCTCTGCCACATTATCTTTGGCATTTACCTGCTGCACTTCACTACAGTGGGACCGCCACAGTCCCAGGAGCCATACAGGCAGGGCACTGCACAGACAGGACACTAAGAGCCCCACTCTCTCTGTGTTCAGTCGATACCAGGTTCTTACAGAGCCAGAGAAATAACAAAATGGTTTGGGCTGAAGGAAATTTTAAAGAACATCTTGTTCCAACCCTCCTGCCATGGGCAGAGGTACCTTCCCTATAACCAGGTTGCTCAAAGCCCCATCCAACCTGGCCTTGAGCACCCCCAGGGATGGGGCATCAACAATTTCTCTGAGTAATCCATTCCAGTGCCTCTCCATCCTCACAATAAAGAATTTTTTCCTAGTATCTAATCTAAACGTGATGTCTTTCAGTTTAAAGCTTTTTCCCCTTGTCCCATCACTCTCTACTTGTGTCAAAAGTCTCTCTTCATCTTTCTTGTAGATGTTCACCAGCGTTTGACATGGGAGAGCAAAAGACAAATCCATTTCTCCCTCCCCACCGAACCCAGAGGTGCAGCCTACAAGTACCTCCAGCACAAGGCTGGAGGGGGTTTTCCTCTTGCCTTCCCTTCTACAGATCAGCTAATCCAACACAGACAAGTGGAGGGGCAGGCAGATGAGCAGGCAGCTAAGGCAGCAAGGAGAGGGGAAACCACAAAAGACAGCAGTGATCCAGGATGAGTCTGAGAGATTAAAAAATGACCTAATGCTCTCACAGATCTACCACTTGTTCTGAAAACCTTGGCCCAAGCACCCTTGGTCAGCATTACTGACCCATAACTCATCCAGGCATCCTCAGTGGTCATTGCACCCTGAAAATTGCATCCTGGGATCCTGCTCTGGACTCCAGGGCCCCCACCATTGACCTTCAGACTCCAGAAAGTGGTATTCAGTGGCTTTTGTCTACCTGACCCCAGCATTTGTGATTGTGGGGTGATAATGGATTTGGAGCAGACCTACAAAGGCACATGAAGGCACAGGAGGAGAAATGTTGGTTAAATGAAGTTGGAACAAGAGCATGAGCAATGAGACAGCTACACAGAAACATCAGGAACTTCACTTCTTTCAGCCACAAGGTGTAAGAATAGCAATTAGAAGATGATAAAAATGATCAAAAGAAGTACTTTCCTCCCACGCACGGTAGTGCTTCTCACAGACACGGGATGATGCTGGCAGGAAATAAAAATACAAAGATAGAAACAGAGCTATTGTTCGCAGTAAACACCCAACAGTGTCAGAGAACAGACAGACCTTCTGGTAGATGCTATCAGAGAGTTACATGGCTGGGACACTCACCTACGTCTGCTTCTCCTGGGATGTTTCATCCAGGTTTAGGCTCTGCAGAAGAGAGACCACCTGGACCACTTGGACCAGATGGTGCACATCCAACTGGACTACTAATTGTGCAACCCATAAACTCTCCCTCGCCTGTAGTGTCCCTAAAACCTCTATCAGCCTTTACACCCCTTTCAGTGACTTCTCTGTCTTAAAAGCCTCTGGCTCCATTCCCATGGCTGCTGCCACAGAGGCTGATCTCTATTCAGCCCAGATCCTGGGGGGCAGATTTTATTCATCAAGGATTTCTAAGATCCCATTGCTCAAGAGCCACTGTGGATAACAGCAGCTCTTGATCCTGAGCCTAGAGCACACACATGTACATGCACACACACACACACACACACACACACACACACACACACACACACATACACACACACACACTCACTCGATTGCTGGAGTGATGTTTGCAGCCCAATTTGGACTTTGTGCACCACTGATGGCACAGCAGGAACTCTGAGTTTATCTGAGCTTATTTCTAGTGAACTCAGCAGATGGTTATCCTGTCTTCCTGCCCCCACCTCACAAGCATTTTGTGTAAAAAGCTGGTCCCTCAGTGCCCATCTACTCATGTAGCCCATCCTGCCTTTGTTACTGCTCTCATATCTGACCGCAATGCTTAGATCACATTTCTCCACCAGACTTTGCTGTATTTCAAGGGCTGCCACAATGCAACCACCTGAAAAGCATCATTTTGAGGACACAGACAATGATGGCAGCACACTTGACTGCTGAAGCACCAGGTCTCTGCTGCCTCTGGGAAATGGCTGCTAGGAGCAGGCTCCCAGCATCAGCACCCATCTGCTGACAAGCCCTGCTGAGCAGCACACAATTCACGTCAGCACAGAAGCGGCTGTGGGAGGACAAGGCTTGCACAGAAACACTTTGACATTTGACTGCAAAATGTCAGAGCCGACACACAGCCATTTCCCATTCGTCTCTCCAGTGCTTTGGCTGCAACATGCGGCTCTGCTCAGCTCTCTGGCTCCAGCAGCAGCATGGGCTCCCCGGGTGGGCTGTGACTCTGTGCCACCAGAGATGCTGCAGCAGACGGATGCCCAAGCTGCCTGCACCCACGACCTGCTCCCAGTGTCAGGCTCTGAGGTGCAGATTCGCAGGTGACATGCAGACATCTCCTGCTGGGAGACATTCTGATGGCTTCTCTAGGGATAGGCATGACATTTTGTGCTGCAGCTACTCCTTTTCTCTCCCTTGCAACCTCTCCTGGCTTCCCTCAGACTTAGGGGTGCAGGGAGGTAGGCAAGGGCACTGCCAGCACAAGGATTATTCAGTTTCCAACACTAGAGCATCCTCCTTGGCCATGCCATTAGTTGACTATTCCTTATTCTGGAATACTGTAGAAGTATCTTTCCTCTTCCTACTCGGGGTCTGCTACGCTGGGATTGATAATGGGGGAATAAAATGCAGCAAGCAGACCAGTTTCAGACTTTGCTGATTTTGATCAGCTCTTTGTAAAGCCCTCACTCCCCTTTTGCAACAGAAAATTTACAGATGCAGATAGGCAGTTCATACCTGAACATTTTTTTCCAAATCAGTTCATTCTTCTTATTGTTGTGCTGAATCCTGCTCAATGCTACACACACAAGAGCAAACACAGCATCCAGCACCAATTCCTCCCNCTCCATTCCCATGGCTGCTGCCACAGAGGCTGATCTCTATTCAGCCCAGATCCTGGGGGGCAGATTTTATTCATCAAGGATTTCTAAGATCCCATTGCTCAAGAGCCACTGTGGATAACAGCAGCTCTTGATCCTGAGCCTAGAGCACACACATGTACATGCACACACACACACACACACACACACACACACACACACACACACACATACACACACACACACTCACTCGATTGCTGGAGTGATGTTTGCAGCCCAATTTGGACTTTGTGCACCACTGATGGCACAGCAGGAACTCTGAGTTTATCTGAGCTTATTTCTAGTGAACTCAGCAGATGGTTATCCTGTCTTCCTGCCCCCACCTCACAAGCATTTTGTGTAAAAAGCTGGTCCCTCAGTGCCCATCTACTCATGTAGCCCATCCTGCCTTTGTTACTGCTCTCATATCTGACCGCAATGCTTAGATCACATTTCTCCACCAGACTTTGCTGTATTTCAAGGGCTGCCACAATGCAACCACCTGAAAAGCATCATTTTGAGGACACAGACAATGATGGCAGCACACTTGACTGCTGAAGCACCAGGTCTCTGCTGCCTCTGGGAAATGGCTGCTAGGAGCAGGCTCCCAGCATCAGCACCCATCTGCTGACAAGCCCTGCTGAGCAGCACACAATTCACGTCAGCACAGAAGCGGCTGTGGGAGGACAAGGCTTGCACAGAAACACTTTGACATTTGACTGCAAAATGTCAGAGCCGACACACAGCCATTTCCCATTCGTCTCTCCAGTGCTTTGGCTGCAACATGCGGCTCTGCTCAGCTCTCTGGCTCCAGCAGCAGCATGGGCTCCCCGGGTGGGCTGTGACTCTGTGCCACCAGAGATGCTGCAGCAGACGGATGCCCAAGCTGCCTGCACCCACGACCTGCTCCCAGTGTCAGGCTCTGAGGTGCAGATTCGCAGGTGACATGCAGACATCTCCTGCTGGGAGACATTCTGATGGCTTCTCTAGGGATAGGCATGACATTTTGTGCTGCAGCTACTCCTTTTCTCTCCCTTGCAACCTCTCCTGGCTTCCCTCAGACTTAGGGGTGCAGGGAGGTAGGCAAGGGCACTGCCAGCACAAGGATTATTCAGTTTCCAACACTAGAGCATCCTCCTTGGCCATGCCATTAGTTGACTATTCCTTATTCTGGAATACTGTAGAAGTATCTTTCCTCTTCCTACTCGGGGTCTGCTACGCTGGGATTGATAATGGGGGAATAAAATGCAGCAAGCAGACCAGTTTCAGACTTTGCTGATTTTGATCAGCTCTTTGTAAAGCCCTCACTCCCCTTTTGCAACAGAAAATTTACAGATGCAGATAGGCAGTTCATACCTGAACATTTTTTTCCAAATCAGTTCATTCTTCTTATTGTTGTGCTGAATCCTGCTCAATGCTACACACACAAGAGCAAACACAGCATCCAGCACCAATTCCTCCCTAGAACAGCACGTAATGGCAGTGCAAGGCAGGGAGGCATGCAGGGAGTACCACAACTCTCGACATGTCTGCACATCAGCCATTTTATCTTCAAATGTCAGAATTCTTGCCTTCTTCATACTGACACCATCTGCTGCAACATGGCAGATACGGGTTGTTTATTCAGGGAGCTCTTCCTTGAGGTGATAAGGGTTACCCAGAGAAGGTGAGGGCGACGCTGTGGATGCTTCATTCCAAATAGGAAAATATAGAGGAGGAAGAATGGCTTTTTGTGAGACGCCCACATTTGGTATGGAATTGCTCATGAATGATTGTACTCTCATGGAAATAAATATACACAAAAAAAACTCCTTAGCTCCTAGAGCAGCAAAGCTCTAGGTAAAAAGCAGGTGAGTGCTGACCAACAAAGGATGGTTCAGCACTGATCTGAGAGCTGCCTCTTAGGTCATGTCTGAGCTTTAGAGAGGAGGCAGCATGTTCCAGGTAACAGGAGCATGCAGAATACTTTGGGCTCTACACACTGTGCCTTGCTGACCACTACACAGAGACCCTCAAATCCCTCTCCTGTCATACCCCTAAGACTGAGGACACTGTGCCAATTCAAAGATGGTCATTGCAGCTTCATGGCTCCTTGGTCTCAGGTACCAACTCCTGCCTCTGCAACACTGCTGAGAAGATGCAGAAGCAACCAGACCTGGCTGCAATTGCCTCCAAGGGCTGACAAGTGATGTGTGGTGGCTGCACACCTCCAGGCATACTCTGATATTTGTTATGGCTCCAACCACGATTTCGGAATTCTAGAGCTGAGCTCATAATACTCTGCTGTGCTCAGCACTGTCCCCTGTACACACGAGGGGCGACAGCGTTCAGCTCACAGTAACACAGGCTTCCTCATAAAATGTAATGCACTGGAGGAGGCATGCAGAGATATGAGAGATAAATGTGATTTTAATGTAAAAAGACTGTACATAGAGCACAGAAGATGAGGAAGCAGGCACAACTTCATCAGAACTGTCAGCTGGAGGCAATGCTGGCTTTCTGGAGGATGGTTTTTCTGAACAGATTATTGTTCCTACAAACCTCAGTCACTTCGTCCATGAAATTGAGTGTCCAAAGGAAACCTTTAACTGTGAGGATTATTGTTGACTCCTTCTGTATGGCTATGGTTTCACTGCCATCATTACCTTCCCCAGACAGACCAAAATTCATCATGTCATTCAAGGGTGAAATACGCAAAAATAGGGTTAAAAGCTAGGCATTCAGTTTCATAGAAGAAACAGAAAAAAATCTTTTCTATCAGAGGTGCTTGTTCTTTCAAGGTTGTTCCATGCGAACCCCCGACTCCTACAGTGCATTTGCATTAACATGCCTGAAGAAACCACACAGCCCAACAAAACAAGCACCAGCAGAAATGCTGCAAAAAGCAACTGTTTGTGTGATCTTGCAGACAAAGGCACAATACAGACATCTCCTCTTTGCTCCACGGGGAGAGATATTTTCAGTTTACTCCCTGTATGTCTACCTCCAGGCAAAAGGGCTGGGAGATTAATCCAAACTGAAAGCCACCCTTCAGACAGCGTGGGGGATCTCAGGTCTCACTGTATCCAGCACCAATATTGCAGTTCATCCCTGCCCCAGCTCTGCCACTCCAAAAGCTGCCAGAAAGCACTAGATGGTTTTAAACAAAAATTTATTAGGAAAATTCCAGAAAACTGGAGGGCATTCAGGGAGTAGCATCAGAGAAGAGGATGAGTCGTTCAGGGTGAGTGGCCTGGGGATGGGTCTGAACCACGGGAATGTGTAAGCAGAGGATGGAGGTGAGGAAGCCGGTAAGTTGTTGCAGGATGAGTCTAGTTAGTGGTATTTGTTTGGACATTTGTTTCTTTCTTGCCAGCTAATACATCTCTGTCAAATTCACACCTTCATTAAATGCTTTATTAAATCATCCAGTGTGTTTAACGAAAAAAAAAAAGGTGTAAAAGGAAATGCTAATTGTTCGACTCATCTTAAACCTCCAGCTCTCCTTCCCTGCTTCAGGGGACAGGGAGCATAGTCAGGTCGGTGCGCATGCTCCCAGGTGAATATTCCAGCATTTTACGTATAAAGGGAGGTGCAGAAAAATAGAAACACTAAATACTCCCTAAACTTCTGCCTCTGCTCAGGCTGATTCCTCTTGTGCTGCTGTGCAGTGATTCCTGAAAAGACCACTTCCCTTTTCTTTCCACAAAGCCCTGCCTTGGCCAGGGCTTTTTCCAGTGGTTTTCAGGACAGCCGGACTAAGCCCATGATTAATGTATCATTACATCCCAGAACTANTCACACAGAAATTGCCGCTGAATTAAACTGCAGACACAGTAAATCCTTTCTTATCACAGACATTCTAGTAGTAGCAGCAGTAGCAGCAGGAGGGACTATGCTTGTATAGCATCTTTTTGCCCGAGCACTCTGAAAGCTTCCTGAAGGTCTTACAACAGCAGAAATCACATAATTCCATTTTGAAGTGCACACCTGCCTGG
>VYZR01114372.1:0-14771 GCA_013400675.1 Oxylabes madagascariensis
GAGCGGCCGGAGGCGGGGCCGGGGCCGAATCGAACGCTCGGCGCTCGCGGGAGCCGCCGCCGCCATCGCGCCGTGACCCAGCGCGGCCATGGCCGGCTTCATCAACTTCGCGGACGAGGAGGAGGTGCGGGCGTACCTGGAGAACCTGCACGTGGAGTACAGCTACCAGTGCTTCAAGGAGAAGGACCCGGACGGTAAGGGCCCCGCCGCCCCCCGCCCGCCGCCGCGGGGCCGGCGGGAGGCTCAGCCCCGTGCCGTGCCCTGCAGGCTGCCAGCGCTTCGCCGATTACCTGGACGCCGTGAAGAAGGACTTCGTGGCGGCGGCGCGGGTGCTGCGCGACAACTGCGAGGAGCACGGGCACAGCGAGAGCTGCTACAAACTGGGGGCGTACCAGGCCCTCGGCAAAGGTGGGCAGGGGGATTCTGGTGCTCCACCGCCTCCTTGGGCAACTTGTGCCGGCACCTGGCCACCCTCATATCTGCCTTTCCTCCTGACCTTGAAAGAGCTACTACCTGTCCCGCCCCCTTTCATGGTCAGCTCATTAAAGTTGCGGGAGGATGGAAAAGCTAAAATTGCTTCCATCGGAAAAATCAGCTGTATATTAACCATGTCTTCTTTTTTAATAATTATATCCGTTTAACAGGTAAGTACAGCCAGTGCTGCATATTCAGTTCATAACATTTCTTCTTGTCAGACTATTTTCAGTGAAAGAAAATAAGAAAGAAATTCACAGATTAGTAACATGCATACCTAAGTAGTCCCCGAGTCTGCTCAAAATGCATTTGCTGGCACAGTAAAGGAAAGCACTTAAATTAGTCAGAGATCTTCCAAATGACAGTACTAGTAAGGAACAATATTTTTACTGTAGTTCAAAGCTAGTAGCAATCTTGGTGTAGGTATACTGGCAAAATAATATTTGCCTAGTGTAAGATGTTAAATCCATGGATGTAGTAGTGGAAAGAATGTTTTGTGGGTCTGGGTTATTTTTTGGTTACCGGTGCTGTTGTGATTACTGGTGAGTGGAGGAGAGTTTTCTGAGTCAAAGACATTAGCAAAATGTTTGTCACTGAGACAACAGTAGTGTCTCTAAAGTCCTAAATGTTGACTGTAGCACCTAAAGTGATGGATGCTGTATTTCCAGTGGGAAGCGTCCTGCAAAGCAGAAAGCTTCCAGCTGTTTTAACATGTCCTCACAGTATTTTGATTTTTGGCTGACAGGTGGACTGAACCCAGATTTGAAAGCTGCCTACAAATCTTTCATGAAGTCGTGTGAGAAAGGTGGGAAGAAGTCAGCAAATGCGTGTCACAGCGCTGGGCTCCTGGCCCAGGACGGGAGAGCCAACAATGACCAGCCTGACCCTGTTGTCGCTAGAGATTATTACACAAAAGCCTGTGATGGCAATTTTGCTCCCAGCTGCTTCAACCTGAGTGCAATCTACCTGCAGGGAGCCCCTGGGGTCCCCAAGGACATGAGCAATGCCTTGAAGTACTCGCTGAAAGGCTGCGAGCTGGGGCACGTATGGGCTTGTGCCAACGCCAGCCGCATGTACAAACTGGGAGATGGCGTTGAGAAGAATGATGCTAAAGCAGAGGATCTGAAAAACAGGGCAAAACAGCTGCATAAAGAACAGAAAGAAGCTGCAAGTTCTCTAACATTTGGGGAGTAAAACTGGCAGTTGTAGATGTTAAGACTGTGGTTTTTAAATGGCAAGCGAACTTGTTATTTAAATTGTGAGCGTACAGTTTTCATTTAAATAAATATCCTGTGTTTGGATATGCAAATAAAATTATATTTTTGTGGATACAACAAATGACTATCTCTGGTGTGCCTTTCCATGTTTTTGAACATACAAGTTCTTAAGTGTGTTTGGCTTAGATCCTTCCCTTCTTTTTAAGGAAGCCAAAAGCTTGTAGTCTTTTGGGACTTTGTTCCCGTGGTTTCAAGCACAAAGGATCTCTTTTGTGCCCAACACTTCAATACCCAGGCTTGCTCTTAGACACTCAAAAATCACAACTGCAGGTAATCCCAGCTTGGACAGTCTGAACTGTTCCATCTTTCACAAGCATTTCCAGAACTTTGATAGCTGCACACTTGTGTGAGCTGCTCTAAGGCATGGATATTCATCTGTAATTCCATAGCTCTAGGCCAATTCCTAGCTCCCTTACTTCCTGCCAGCTGGTTTGGGACTGTGTATCTGCCTGTCATATGTGCCTGAGTGCTTCAGGCTGCTCTCCCAGCACACTTGACTGCTCCTTATTTGATCACACACAAATCGTTTTACCTTTCTGCCAGCTTCTGGAACATTATGTTCTATTTTTTCTAATACAGATTTAGGGAACAAGGTGCTAATTCATCAGATCTTGGACACAAATCTATAATCTATATATACACTATAGCTAAACATACAGATTCTGAAACAGCTGTTTAAATAAGCAGGGCAGTGTTTGTAAATGTATTCATGCACTGACAGGCTCCTTTGTAATTTTGGTGTGTGTAAATATATGTGAAGTTTGTGGTGCGTATGTTCTGCTGTAAATTTACTACTCAGAACCTGACTCCTCTGGCTCCGGACTAGATAATCAAGATACAAACTTCACTATTGAAATAAGTGAAGTGGGATTAAAAGCAGCATTACTTTGGCTGTGGCCACAAGTGGAAGCAGAGTTGTTGGAATCTCACTGCACGTATGAATTAAAGCAGTTCTTCCAATTTAACAGAGTTCTTGGGAAGGATGTTTGCTGCTGGAACAGAAACCGGAGCAGCACAGCACAGCAGTGACACAGGCACCCTGTAACAACAGATGGCAGTGTATGAAAACATTACTGCACACTGGTGTGGCTCTGGTATTCAGCAGCCTGGAAAAAAACAAATAGTGGTGGCAAAATCAGAGTAATTCTTCTGTTGACAGTTATTATTTTTCGGCAGTTCAAAAGGCTAAAGCTCTTAGAGGAACACTCGTTGCCTGATTTTTTGCTAGGTACTATTCTGGGCATTTGTTTCACTTGGGAAAGGTAAGTAAATGCTACGTCTTTGGAGTGTAACACCAGTAATAAAACAGTTTGGAATCCATGCGTTCAGGAGTAGGCAATTACAGGTGGGTCAAGGCACTGGAGAATTGGGTGATATTTTAAGCCCTGTAATGCTTACTGCCACAGAGTGCCTTGTTCAGATCCTCAGCCCAAGCACCAGAGCAGTTTTCTTCCAGCAGGACTAATGACTGTCAGTGATCCTCCCAGGAACTTCCAATCAACACAGCAAACAGGCACCAGAGAACATCCTCAGCAGAGTAACACACACTGTGGGTAATTAAAGCCACATATAAAGTGCATGTTGTGGGGAGGTTTTCTCATAGCACTTGAGAACTCACAGACTTTCAGAGCTTAAATACTATAAAGGAAACCATTTTCATAAAAGCTGTGAAGTGTGTAAGGTAAGTGTATGAAGTGTCAGCCAATTTTGGTTGACACTGGTTGAAAAGGCAAACCCAAATTAAGGAAGGCTCTTGAGTTTTCAGGCTGTCTCTGAACAGTTTCCTGCCTGCTCTGGGCCCACCTATCTATATCTTTTTTACACAGATATTGATGATGCTGTAACCGATGCATTTAGATAGCTAAGGCCCTTGCCTATATGACTCTTTTCCCTCCAAAGTGACAAAGCATCCATAAAAAAAGGTCAGCCAGTCTCATTGCAGTGTATTACAAATTATATGTGGTTCATGCAGTCTGTAGCAGAGAATAGACTCTATGAATGGCAGTCTATTCTCAACCTCAAGATTCTGTTCAGGAGACAAAATCATTATAATCAAAATCTTTAAAGAGGTGAAAATTTTCCTGTGAATCTTGGCTTATAACCATTTTGCTGTGGTGTTATGGGGATATTATCAAAAGGCCAACATCTTCCTGCTTTCTTCTTACCTGATGTTACAAAGGCTAAATTTTATGTTCTCCAGGAAGAAAACTTTCTTCAAAGCCTCTGAGGTCATAAAGCAAGAGTGATAGATATGTGATCATAGCAGAATACTTGGAAATATGGAAGAACCTGTTGATCTCTTCAGGATCAGTGGGTTTTCTAAGAAATAAAGGAGTTTATCTCAGCTTCACAGCTCCTAAACCACTGCCTGCTTTCCCTTTCATTTGCTTGCATTGATCTAAGTGTTCAGCCAACCTCCATTAATAAAGCAGCAATATACTTCAGAAGGAACCAACCCTAATTAATTAAATAGACACGTGAATACATTGCTGTAAACGATGAAAGCATTCTTTGCAGGATGCTTCCTGCAGCTGTGAAAAGATCACCAGAGGGCTGATTTTGAACTGAGATTAAACACTGGCACCACATCATGTGTCATTAAGTGTCATTTGGATTAATCCTGGACAAAAGATGCTGTCGGGTAAAGAAGCCACATGATTTTGTAGAAAAAGAGACTTGTTCTAGTGGTTGTGTCTATGTGCTATATTGTAATAAAAGCAGTTTTGCAGCTTGCTGACCTTTTGTTCAGCCATCAGTAACAACTCCTCTCTGCGATGTATGTGTGAAGGGAGTTCTTGTGGCTGTACACACCCACCCAGAGGGATGGTCTGGGAGATTTTGTGTCATTGTCACACCAAGAAACAAAAACAGTGGTGTTCCTTGTTATAGCATAATCTTTTTGTTCAGTACAGAAACAAATTCGCTCTGTTGGCAATTTTTCACTTCATCATGTGAGACAGAAGTCTCAAGTAGCTCTTCTTCTATTTTGGTAGGTGGAGAAGGAAGAATTCCTCGTTCCCTTATGCTTCTCAGCATTTCCTCCACTAAACCTCAGAGCAACACAGTTCTGCTCAGGGTTGGCTTTTTTGTGGGAGGTGAAGCAAGAAGAGAGAGGAAGAAAAAGGAGTCATGGCACAGCAAGAAATAGCTCAGAAAATAAGCAATAAATCCAGCTGTATCATTGCAGTAATCTGTTCTGGGGCAACACCCAGGGGTTCAGTTCAGATCCTGACATTAGACCATTTGTGTGCACCCATAATGACACCCCTGATCCAGAGATCCACGGTCTAAGAGTCAGGATTGTCCAAAGTCCCTAGCACATATTTCAGTACTAAACACTGGTACCCTGCTCTAATTTTACAGACACTGTATCTACAATACAGCCCAGAATCCACACAGAACAGATTTCCCCAAGAATCTTAAGAATATAAGGATCAATTCTGTGCCAAATTTTTGATGTCTGATTTCATTTGCCAGATCTGTATTCTCCCAGTGCTTTCATTTTTCAGTATCCACTCTTGAAGCAAGCACAATAACCAGTAATTACACTAATTTTAGACTATGTCACGTATTTCTTATTTGTTGTTATTGCCTCCTACTCTTAACATTAGTTACAAATTACCATTGCTATGTTTGTTCCAAATGTGTTTTATACTTCTTACAGACACACATAATTTTTTTGCAGTCTTGTTTGTAATACCATAATATGGTTCTGTAATATTTTAAAAAATATTTTTGTAATCTTTTTACCCTAATCAACTAGTCAGACATTTGCGTGCTATGGAATTACAAAATTTAGGCCACTTTGGAGTGGTGATTTCAGATGGAGATTTGTGAACAGCATAATTGCAATGCATTCATGTGCTCGAATTCACGAGTGTGGTGGGAGTTCTCTGTAAGTTCTCATTCTGTCTATGCAAAACTGAAGTACGGTGCTTTAAACATACCCTGGAGAGTTTTTCTTAGCAACTCGTGAAAAAGAAGAAAGAAAGAAAGAAGATGAAAACCCCCCATGTTTATACAGCAGTTGTCACCCACAGCATTCTAGTGCTCTTCACCGAGTCCTTTCCACCTCACAGAGAGCCATTCCATACACAGCTGGGGCAAGAAAGCCATTAAAGAAAAATGTTAATTGTTTGGCTGTGATGTAATTCCATATCTTGAAGATCAGGTTAACCTGAATTTATCTCAGAATATTAATATATTCTGAGATATATATTCCTCATTCTGACAGTCTTCTTTTGACACATGATAGCCTGGTGTGAACATTTCATTTTCACTAAAAACACTAAAAAGAAGTGGGCTGGTTTCCTTCCAGCTCTCCTGCCACTGGAAGCACGCCATGTTCCTACAGAGCTTCCTGCCCAGGAAACTCTTGTTGCTTTGCAACAACCTTTTCTGCAAACTCCTGAGAAGGAAACCTGGATTATGTCTATAGTTCACGACAGGAGGACAAGCCACTGAGCAGCTACTGACCCATTGCAGGACACATGATGTCAGTAGGGGCCCAAACTGATTATTTTCCAAATGATATTTAGCAAGGCAAGGACTTGTCAATTCTTTCCAAGCCAAGAAACACTAAGATGGGAAACTGGCCTTTGAATGCTATTCTGATAATATTAATGGAGTATTATTCCTGACAGATGTGATAGGCACCTCAGCACAAGTGTTATCAATAATGGCTGAAGAGAAAATTGGAAGCTGTGACATTGTCAACACCGCAAGCAGCCCTTCAGAGAAGTTATTTTCTGTGCCTTCTTAAGTGAAATGTTTTCTCCACAGCATTGTTTTAGTTATTTGTTCTGCAGCTGACATGAAGGCAATATAAAATATCTTCCTTGTCAGGGAGCCTGACAAGTAAGTGACATCACTGACTTGAGACAGAGTGACATCAGCTGTCACAGGGACCCAAACTTGCCACAGAGCTCACACACTGTGGTATTCATGAACAGACAGTGGCCCTCAGAGAGATTATATATAATTTGAGGTAAAAAACTTTATGTAATTTCGATAATCCTGGTTTTATTATAAATTCTTTTCTGCTGGGTTTTGTGTTTTATATGTTCCTTAGAACTCAGGAGTTGATATCAGAAGATGCCAGGGACTGACACGGTTAAAAAAGCCACAGAATATGTGAACAAATTCAATTCAAGTGAAGGTTTCTGCAGAAGCAGCACAAAGGTTTCATTACAGCAAACAGTAAAAACTTCTCACACCCTTTAACACTTAACCAAAACATCTCTGCAGTGTACCTGGCTTGATAATTTCTGTTTTCTGTGTACTGCAGCATGAAATGCCCCAGAGTGATGTTTGCTGACTGTTCTGTTCATTGCCCTCACAGCAGGGTACGGACATTTCCAGATCACACTATCACACCGTAGTGACAATGCTGATCCACTGATGGTTTAAACTGCAATACAAATCAACAGCTAGTTAATACAAATGGCAGGAGATAGGAGATCTGTAGTGACTGGTTCTAATTCTCTATGATGTTTCTTTCCTAATCTAATGCCATCCTGATATGTGTGTCAAACATAAGTCCATGGTCAGAGGGTATTTTCTTATGCAGTACCTGTACCCTTTAGGTAAGAATTCAAAGCTTTCAGCCCTTTCAAATGAAGGATGATTTTGCTTTAGATATTGTAATTACAAGTTGCAACCTAAGGCCATATTTATACACCAGAGCCCTGGAAATATTATGTATATACTATTTATCTCGTTATAATCTTTGGGGAACAATTTCAAGAAAGGGTTTTGTTCTATGATTTGAATAAATAAGTAACCTCCACTTGATTTCAATGCCTATTTTCCCCCTGCATTTTTCAGTACTGACTCAGAATACTTGCTGTCATCCCACAGGCAGATACATTACAAAAATCAGTGAGAGCTTTGAGCCAAACTGTGGAAAAGTTTTATATCTTTGAAGTTCCAGTCAAAATGTTGCCCTCTGGAGAGCCAGAGGCAAGGTGGTTTGGCAGGGTGCAATTCCAGCATTATGCACACAACCTGGGGAAATAGCATCCAGAGGCAAGCCAGGACACCTGCTGCTCAGGAGCCTGCTGCTCACAATGCTGAGGGGCTGCAAGTCCAGGCTGCTCACGCCTTGCTTGGTGTTCTTGAAATGCATTAATGTTGCTGGGGATAAACAGAGGGTGACAGAAAGAAAGCTGGTTACATCTTTTGATGTGTAAAGTATGAAAGAACAAAGCTTTTTGATCCAGTTCCTGTTCACTAGGCTGAACCAGAGATAGTGTGAGGCTGGGAAACAGATGCAGCCTTGAAAACTAATTACATTGAAGCTTAATGCTTGAAAATTTTCTTTCAGGAAGGTCCTTGTGCAATCCGGGATTATGGGCTATTTCTCTGCTTCTGTCCTGTCACTGCAAATAGATCAGATGAAATGTGTGGAGGGAAATTGATTGAGAACTGTTTGTGCTTGGAGGCTTGAACTAATAATTGACAAACATAAATGCTGTTTCTTGTTAGAACCTGCTATGTGCAGTCCTGCTCAGCCTATGAATATAGTTAAAACCAAAGGGACTCTGCACACTTCCTGCAGCACATCAAGCATCAGCTTCCCCCCCGGCACCTATGTGATTGCTTTAGGGGGTTTGCAGGAGTGTAACTCAGCTTGGTCCAATCACTCCAAGAGGACAGCTCACAGCAGAGCTGGTGAAGATAAACAGGATCTTTTAAAATAGTACAGTCTGAAAAGAAGGACAGCTTCACAACAGAAATGATCAGGAATAAATTGCATAGGAGAGGAACTATTTCTAGCTAGAACCTACTTGTCTTTATACAAAATGAGATCATATGATTATTTAACTCAAAGTGAATTCTATTTTTTCTCATTGCTCAGGCAGTAAACCAAAAGGACAAGTAATTTAATTTGGCCATTGAAGCATCTCTTGATGCCAGGAAAGGGTCAAATCAAACTGCTTTTTTCCCTGATGTCTCCAGAGTGCAGCAAGAGCTACAGTTACACTGCGTGCAACAAGGAGCCTGGGAGGACTCCTTAGAGATGCTGGATTATCTTGTTTAGCTCTGGAGATAAACAGATGATCATTTTTCCCAGTTATGTGTGTTCCTAAAGGAAATCATCTCAATCCTAATTTAATCAAGGAACCAGATCCAGATCATGGCATATTCAGATCAGGTGTTTTCTGGAATAGAATCCCAAACCAGATAAAATTAGTCCTCAGGTATCTGCAAAGTGTCTGGACAACCTGAAACAGAAACCTTTCACAATCCAAGATGTCCCCTGATAATTAAACTTGCAATCCATACAGAATGAAACTCCAGGCAGGGATGTGACTCCATGGCATAGAGTGGGTGTTGATGGGCATTTATTAAATAAGGGCCAGGCTTAAACCCCCCTGCAGAGCAGAGGAGGCGAGGGTTGGGAGAGAAATGCAGCCTTTCCTCAGGGGCTTCTTCACTTCCCATCTGTAGCCAGGGCTGAACCAGGGGGTAGGGGCATACACACACTCACACACACACTCACACACACACACACACACACACACACACACACACACACACACGTCTGTATTTTGGAAACTGAGGGTGTTTTTGAGCTCAGACCCAGCTGTGCATTTACTCGATGGGATCGCAATAGCCGTTTGAAGATTTTTGAGAACCCATTAAAGGCTGAAGAGTACCCCAGCACTTTGGATTGCAAGCAGTCTGAGTGCTCTGAATGGATAAAAGACGAGAAGTAGACATCTCTACTAAAAAAAAAGAAAGACAACTCTAACCCCACAACAAAACCCAAATGTTCTCAGGATCAGACGAGCCTTTTGTGCTCTGTCCTCTCTACATGCTGCTCAGCTGTGCTTTTCTTATTTTCCTGTGGGAGGACTGTTCCCTTGGCTACCAATGCTGGCCTCTAATAGTTGGCATTTGGGCGCAGGATGAAAACATTGTTCTCTTTTTCTTCCATTCCTGCAGGAGCAGTGGGAACACGACTGGACAGGTTTCCAGTAGACAACAGCTCCAGATGATACCACTGAAACAAGTTAGGTGATTTTGCCCTGCTGCACCCTTCCCTTCCAGGCGCTGCTCCAGCTGATCTCTGTATTCCTGCTGGCCACTGCCTTGTCAGAGAAGTGCTAATAGGAGGTGAGGTTTGGGGCTTGTTTCTCTGTCCTCCTGCACAGCAGACAGCACAGGCCACCTTCAGCTGCTCCAGCCACAGGTATTTCCTTTTAGCCACAGGCAGCAGCAGTGCCTCACGAGGCACAAGGTGCACAGCCAGCCTCACACTAACAGGAGGGCAGCTCACTGCAGACACAGCTAATGCCTGGGAGCTGTAAGCAGTGTCTCTTAATCTTGCTGGCTGTCTATATTAAGGACATTGTTGCTTCAGCATTAGAGGAATTAGAATAGTCTCGTCTCCTCTTGAGATCTCAAGGTCCTGCCTTCATTTGCCACCATGTGCTCCATGAAACTCTGTTTCATTAAAGCCTCCACACAGCGACCTTTGCACCATAACCTGCTCTCTGTAGTCCCTCCATGGTCTAAGGCTGCTCTCATTTAAATTACGCCTCTGTGGAGGGAATCAAATACATCTTTTTCTCTACTTAAATGCTTGGAGCAAACTAATGTTCTTCTGCAGTCATGAAATGCAACAAAGGGACCGTGATTCCAAGGGCAAGGTGAGGCTTGCAGTTTCTGTGGAAACTGGAGACCAATGTGATGAAAGAGGCAGAAGTGGGAAGCAAGAACACAGGTCTACCAGATGAACAGAAATTATTGTACCTCAGACAGAAGCTGAGCAAATGAGGCAATAAATGTGAGTGGATGAAGAGTTGTACACTAGGTAGCTGGGAACCTGGTAAGGACTTGAAGTGACTTATAACACAAAAGTAATAAGGACACCACTAATTTGGGATTGGGAGAAAAAGAGGAAAAGTCACAAATACAGAAAGGCTCTACTGCTTTTATTATTTTTCCCCCATGTTTTCTGTAGTGATCATACCAGATGCAGATATGACCAAATCTGAGAATTCAGGGACATGCCTGGTGCACAGGTAGATCAATCCCATCTTTGTAAGCAGGATTGCTGGCTTTGCCCACCAGAAGGGCCCAGAGAACAGAGAAGGCAACTTGTGGAGGACCACGGGAAGCATTGGTGCAGGAGCTGCACTCAGGGTTTAGCTGCTGTACAGGAATTTGCAGTGCTCCTGCCGAGCTCAGGAACAGAGGGAAGGTGATTAGCAGGTTACTTTGCGAGCCTGTGTGACTTGAATTGAAATTGAGCTATAAGGGGCCTTGCAGTTCTACAGTCTGTTTCTCTGTCTCAAGCCAGAATTATCTGTATTTATTATACCTGAGAGCTGTCTGATTAACTCTACCACAGGCTTCAGTCACTGCATGCAATTTTTTCCTGCGTTTATTAAACTTTCCAGCAGAGAACTCATGATTTCCTCAACCACCAAAAATACAATGTTGTAAAAGAACAATATGGAAGCAAGTAAGAACAACCCAGCAGCACAGAAGCAGGAGCCCTGGCAGCCTGAAGCCTCCTTAGGCCCTCAAGTACTAATTTAGTTCAAGTTGACTGCAGTAGGGCATTGTTTACAACCAGGTGAAGAACAAGAGTCCTTTCAGCACTCTGGGAGGTGCAGACAAAGTATGATTCTTCAGCATCAGAAAAGATAACTAGCAAGGGGTTGGTGTAAAAATGCACTTCATTGCAATGAGGGAGAGAGGCAGAAAAAAATGAGAGTAGCTTCTGGTACTAGTGATAAGGATTATCCCAGATTTATCTTTCAACAGTGTCAAAGTGTAACTGCTCTTCAGGTTTTATCGTTAGTGCTGTCATTGCAATAATGTGCTAGAAATGAACTGCTTTATTTATTGATAAGAAAAGAGATTTACCTGCCATGTGATAAGCTGCTATTTTCACACCAGGGCTAAGATTGTATCAGAAGTCCCGGCCAGCTGAATAGTACCTGGAGTTAGAGGAAAGCAAATAGTGGAAACCTGCTGCTCCCAGCTTCTGTCCTAGTAGAGGTGCTATAATGTGCACTAAATCCTGATTTTATTTAAAATACTTTTACTGAAAAATGAAAGCTCTCCAATGGCTGTAGTCCAGCTCCCCAAAAAAGAGGATCCAAGGCAATCTCTCCATTGCTGGCACAGACAGCCTTTTCTCTGTCACCTCCCTGAGAAGCAAAGCTAAAAACCAAACTTGTTGATCTGAATAGGCAGCCTGACATGGTTTTCCAGTCCTAATCTGGTGATTGTGCCTCTGAAGGTTTGCTTGATGAAATGCAATATAGAAGGACACATAGTCCTTTGCAAAGGTTGGTCCACAGATCATTATTTCAGCCAAAAATTTCCATTTCAGACAAAGGAAATCAGAGGAAACCCAGTGAAGACTATGTGAAAACAGAACTCACCCACCCAGCCATCCCAGTAAAAAGGCTCCTGGTGTGACCCAAAGAGTAAGCTCGTTTCCTTTCAAACAACTCATTTAGCAGACGGCCTCAAACCATTTCCACTGAACAATTCTCTTGAATTTTCATGGAATAAAACACCAGATCCCATTTGCACAGTCTGTTATTTCCTTTTTGCATTAAAAACTCTGAGCTGCCCTTATCAGGTCAGGGCTGCCTTATCACCTTTCCCAGAAAAGCTTCAGTCCTGCATAGAATAGAAATACTATTCACTGCATCCCTCAAGTCTTGGAGCTCACAATTTACAATTCCAAGTGCTGGCTTGGTAGCGCCAGCAAACACTAGGAAGGATTGCCAGAATCTCTGTAGCTCCTAAACCCCTTGGCACAGACCTCCCAAGTACAGTAGTCCTTTTAGGGAGCATCTCTGGCCATGGGCTGGTCCCTGTGGATGTAAGAGACCAACAGCCCCAGTGGGAACACCAGGGATAACAGACCCCTGTTCCCATTTAGCTCAAGATCATGATTTATTGGCACCAGTTACAAACGCAGCCTAATGAAAAGCAAAGCTGCAGAAACACATTTTATCATTGACTCAAAAGAGAAATCAATACCTTCTTATATATTAGAGGGAGCAATCTCCATTAAAAAGCAAAGGGATGAGACAACAATGTTCTTCATACTTGCTAGGATCCCATGGTTTTTTTAACATTTAAGCCTCTCTGTCAAAAACTGATGGGTTCATACAAGAGATCAGCCCAATCCACCTGCTTTTACTGACTTCTGGAAACTCACAGCCAATTACTTGGCCAGGCCCTGCTGGGAAGGGCCCAAAAGTATGTGGAGGTCTGCAAGAAAGAGAAAGGTATTTGCCTGTGAATGGTTCAGAGTGACCAGAAGATGCAGTGAGGTTCAATTTGCCCATACTGACACAGTACACTCTGCATTTGCTCACTCAAGAAAACAAAATTGCATTGAGGGGGCTTGTGTTCCTCTGATTGCCAGGAGATTGAATGGGGGCTGTTTGGGTCAAATGAACGATTTTAAGTGCAGTGCTTTGTGCAGGTGTCTTTTTTAAAATAAAATAATAATTAAAAAGCAATCAAAAGAAACAGTCTGAGTCACCAGCAGCCTCTCTGTCTTGTAATCACTTGTGGTTTAATTTACTGAAATGAACATCAATTGGGATGCCACTTCAAGTAATTTCACTGCTTTCCTTCAGGAAACAAAAAGTGGAAAGAATTAAGCTGGTCAGAGCAAAAAGTTCTGCCAAAGAAGGCAGCAGACATGACAGGAATCACACACTACCCTGGCTTTACTAGGCCAGTGAGTGCACATCTGCATAGCTGCAGTCTACCCCAAACACCTGCTCATCACAGAGTGGCAAAATCCACTACAAGAAATTAACTGCAACATTTACTGCAACAGCTACATGAGACACTGGTACAATTTGTTACTGAAAACAAGAAACTTTCCAAGTGGCTGTGGTCACAGATTGCATTATGCACGTTAAATGTCTGTGGCAGCAGGGAGTACCAGACAGTAGGTGGAGTGAGGAACATGAACTGAGAAAAGGTAGCAAAATTACCTAACACAGGCAGCAAAACCACCAGCAGAGACTCACTGCCAAGTTCACAATGAGCTGGAAGCCACAACTCTACAAAGGTGTCAGCACAACCACCGCTTCTCACAGTACACGGCCTGTAAAGTACCTATGGCAGTCTTGAAGACAAAAGTAGAAATGTGTTAACTAAGAAACACAAGGAGCAGTTGAAGAAGTCATCTCTAACTATGATGTCAAAGTACTACTTTTACATTTGCTGGTATCTCAGAGAAAACACTCTGGGGAGGAAAATCTTCTGTACTCAGGAGGTTATTCCAATGAACCTGGAGTGCAAACACAGATTGATGTTCACAGCAGAGGGCAGGGTCCTCAGCACCACCTTCAGCTTTGGAAGGTATAAGCTACCCTATAGGTTGTGGTACTTTGGAAGAAAATCCTGAAAAACTTGTTAAAATCAGGCATAACTAATTAAAAAGTATGTCCTTTGTCCTTTTCTTCAGTGTGTCTTTAGCTCTAGTTCTGATAAACCCCTGAAATGTTTAAGCCTATGCTTTGACAAACCATGCCAGGCTCACCCCTACATGGGTGTGCTGACAAAACACCTGGAGAGCTGCAAGCTGGGTGCTGCCTTGTTGTGCAAAGCCAGGACTCACCCAGCTTCTCCTGCCTCCTGTCCTGGCCATTCTGTGCCGCAGGGTTGGCCCCAAGTGCTATTTACAAGCTAAGCCACAAAATGCTGCAGCGCTGCCCTTCACACAACACACACCTCAACTTGCAGAGTAGACATCCTGAAGGACAGAAACACATTTTTTATTATATACTCTGTGCATAAAAACATTGCATCTAAATGAACATGTTCTACCTAAAATAAATGTTTGGTCCCTCTCTGCAAATTCAATGGAAGTCAGAGTAAACCCATCTGTTTTAATCTCTGAGACTAATATTTCTTCCTCTCTTTCATTAACGTGCGTTTATCCTGCTCTCCCTTGAACGGGAAATGCAGCAACCCTGAACTTTGATTAGCAGTAATCCGAAAACATCCACACCTGCATGT
>VYZR01114375.1:0-26551 GCA_013400675.1 Oxylabes madagascariensis
TCCTGATGAGGATGGGGCACTAATGCCCAGTGACATCCCTGTACACGCTGTGGCCTCCCGGGTGCAGACAGCAGTTTGGAGGGGGTCTCTCCCGCTACACAAGTTTTGGTTGCGTGATCTATTTAGCTCGGGCTTAAAAAGACCAAAGAAATCTCAGAATTGGGTGGGAGGAAGAAAAAACATCCCGTGCTGTTTCACAGAGCCAAAATCCCCTAGTGTGGTACAGGTGAGCAGAACCAAATCTGCGGCTGCCCAGGGTGATGTGGGCACAGCCCGGCCTCAGGAATGGGAGGGGGACAGGGAGGAGCCAGAGACACTGCAGCGACACCCAGCACTGCTTTCACTGTCTTTAAACGTTCAGAGGATGATACCTGTGTCAAAAAGTCCCTGAAAGTAAAAGTGCGGTACAGTGTATTGGAGGCTGGTAAACAAGGCTCTTTTGTAAGGCCCCGTGACTCATGTCTCCTGGATTTTATAGGAAAATGCACATAAAAGCAATTACTGGGGTGTGAATTATTTAGTTTCTTAATGGCCTGACAGCTTTGACAGCTCCTAGCTTGTTATCTATCACAAACCCTCTTGATCTCCCAACTTTAACATGACTTTTAATTATGCTTTCATAAGAGTAAAAGGACAGACAATCTGCAGTCTGGTTTCCATTCAGTCAAACTTATTCAAACGAGGGAAACTTTTCCTTCTAGTGAATAAAAAGGGTGATTCGGATGCGTAGGGAGGTTTAAATGTATGTCTAAAGAGATGTCTAAAAACAATTGCACAGATAGCTTAGAGTCTGTTCTTTGTATGATTGCAGGATGGAAAAAGAAAAAAAAGTCAGTTTAAGGGAACTTGGAGAACTTGGCAGCAGCGGTGATGGGCATCACACATACTGAGAGATGTGAGCTGGAAATACAGTGTTAAGCAAAGTTAGAAAGGTTACACTAAAATTACAGTAAAAGACACAATGAACAATGTTACAAAGTAAGTTTTCCATGTTCTTCCAGATCAGCCATCGAACAGTTGGGAGGGACCAGTGTTAGGGATGTTTGTATAACCTATTTTCTTTCTCCCTGTGCATGTGCATTGAAACACGTTCCTTATTGCAAACATCATATATTCGTTTTTCTATATGACCTGTTGTAAGCATCTCTTATTGGAAAAGGGCAGCCTATATGATCAAAAGGGTTCTGGAGTTGCAGGGATATTAAATAGATCCCATACATCAGTTGTTTGTTGGTCTGTGCAGTGGCAGGCTGCTGTTTATCTTCTGATAAAACAGTGTGTTAGGGAAATGCCCCTCTCAACTGCATTTCTATGGAAAATGTTTTTGTAGAGGGAAAATATAAGGAAAAGGTAAGATGAGAAAAGGAAAAAAGAAAAAAAGTAACTTGAGAAATTCAGGGGCAATAAATCACCACACCAGATGGTATTCATCTGCGAATGCCGTGCAGAGCTATCAATTTAGAAAAATTGCATGGGAGTGTGCCATTAAAATGCAGACATAATATCTGCCCAGTCTCACTGCCCTTCTTTGTGGTGCCTGGGCAGGTACCAGGTGACTTGGACCTACCTGCCCACATCTGCAGGTGTCTTCAGAGTCCACTTGGGATCCCCACTGCAGCCTTGGGAAATTTTATTTGTCTTGGAAAATATGTGTCTGTTTTACTAACTAGTTCTCTTAATTGCAGCAGGGAAGTGCAACCAAGTGTATTCTGAATAATATCCTTAAAATCCAAGAGATTGATTTGCAATGATCTTTCTGCCAAGTGACACTCCTGCAGAGGAAAATGCTTTGTGTTGAGCTCACGTGCCTTTCATCCTGGGCTTTAGAGGACTTTAGGAAGCATTTGCCCTGTGTGCGAGCAGACAGCTCGTGATCTACCTGCACGTGGTCCTGAAGGTCAGCAAGGAAGTTTCATGTTGCTGTCAGTGTGGGATCCAGCGGGGTGTGATCCAGCAGAGGCTGCTCTTGCTGCCAGAACCATCCTGGCCACGCTGACTGGGGCTCTACAGGTAATTCCCCTGGCTGGGGTACACCGGGTGGGAAATAACATGGTTTAATCGAACCTTGGGTCTGCAGCACAGGGCATCCCTGTGAGAGAGCATTCCCAGCTGCTTGGAGGGAGCTGCTTGCACTCCCAGAGAAACATGCCAAGGACCAAGCTGTAGAATACTGGGAGGGTGCACTCAGCGTGCCAGCTCTGAGGAAAACAACACAGTTTTATCTAATTTGGGATTTCTAGCAATTCCTTGAAAGCAAAGTAACAGGCGTGAGGGAATGCAGGACAATGTGTGGGGAAAGGTAGCAGGTGGATTCCAAAGCTCACTTTGAGAGCTTGAGAAACTGCAGCCTGCACCAACTTGGGAGGTCAGTGACATCAAGCAATCCCCCTTGAATCCCATTTTCACTCTTCCTTGCCTTGAGGATAAATTCTGTGAAAGTGTGAGGCTGTGACAGGTACAGAGGTGCATGAGACAGGGGACTCTTTTGGTTTGGTGATGGGCAACACGGTTCTGCTGCCTCCAGAGCTTTGGGAAGGAAAGGGAGAATAAAGGCAGCCATGGATGAGGTGGTACACAGGCATTCCTGCTCCTTGCAGGCGGTGACAGGGCCTCGTAAGTCTGAGAAATGGGGAGCAAGGCTGGCAGGGGGGCAGTGGGGAGCAGTGAGAGTATGTGGGATGTAAGCTGGGTAAACTCTTCGTATTGGCTTGGAATTGGAGAAGTATTTCCCCTCTTTTAGATTAAAGGGAGATGCTGGCTGTGAGTCCTGCTTAGAATATATTCAGAGCGTGGGTACCTTTTTTTTATACTTAATAATAAAAAAAAAAAAAAGAAGAAGAAGTAAGTGTTGCTTCATTCTCCAGTCTAAAAATTATGATTTGTAAAGAAAAGAAAATTGATCTAAAGGCCACAGAAACAAATTGAGGGGGTCAATTTTGATTTTAATTCCAACAATTAATTAAAGAACTCTCCTGGAGAGGTTTGTAAAATTAATATTGATCTCAGATACCAGGCACTCTGCAGTCATGTCTCCGTCCTGGTTTAAATCCTCCCCTTTTGATTAATGGACGGGGTTTAGCAGCAGCAGAGCTCCGTGGCAGGGCAGCTCAGCAGCCATTCATCCCCGGAGCACAGAGCTCATCCTGACAGCACAGCTGGCACATTTGAGCCACGTTTAGCCACACCAGTGTCACGTTCAGTAGGGCTTTGGTGGCCAGATGTCACATCCTACTGTCCTGCCCCAGCTCACCCTCCTGGCTCCTAGTGAATGTCCATCCGAACAATATTTTTATTTTTATTCATTAGTTCCCTAGCAGTGCAAAATGAAATAAATTCTGCATTGTTGGGAAGGCAAGAACATATTTGGTACTGGAGGAAGCAGAAATAGTTGGTAGCCACTTGGAAGGGCCTGGAGCACAAGTCTGACGAGGAAGGGCAGAGGCAGCTGGGAGTGTTCACCATGGAGAAAAGGAGGCTCCAGGTGGACCCACAACTGTCTACAACTCCCTGAAAGGAGGTTGCAGTGAGGTGGGAGTCGGTCTCCTCCGATGTGACAAGTAACAGGACATGAGGAGACAGCCCCAGGTTGCACCAGGGGAGGTTTGGATCAGATATTAGGAAATATTTCTTCTCCCAGAGGGCTGTTGAGCACTGCAATGGGTTGTCCAGGGCAGTGGTGGAGTCACCATCCCTGCAGGAATTTGGAGGATGTGGCACTTGGGGTCATGGGTTGCTGCCGGGATAACAGTTGCTCGTGATGATCTTAGAGGTCCTTTCCAAATTTAATGATTCCATGATTTTAAAGGAAAATTGTCAGTAGAAGGATTGCCGGAATTGCTTCATGTTTTTGAGTTGTTCTGGTCAGTTGGGTTGGGATTCCCTCACGGGCTGGGCTCTTTCAGCACCAGGTATCTCTGATGACCTAAGAGGAGATGCTCAGTGTAGGTGCAAGAGGCAGAAAGGCGTTATCCTCCTGCTAATGGGCTGTGTTCCATTTGGGTGTCCCATTCCACAGGATAGGCACTGCAACAGGCAGAAGTACAGCCTTCACTCCCTGAGGAACGTGCCTTTTCCTGCCAAGATCTCATCCTATCCTGTGGTGATAAAAAGGAAAATCCTGAAATACTTACAGAAAATTGGAAAAAAAAATTAAGAACTAAAAGTACCTCATAGGTGATATTTTCTCTTTCGTTCTTTTTTCTTTATTCTCTCCCTTCTTCCCATTCCTTATGAACACTTGTTTTAAGCCAGCAGATGTCAGAGGCATGGAGATGGGGTGAAGGGCACAGTTCTGTTTCCGACCTCTGCTGTGTCACAAACAGAAAAATTTAGGAAGGGTTAACCTGAACAGCTGCCCATAGCACTCCACCAGTTTCCCTTCTCCTTGCAGAAAGCACACATTTCTCCAGCTGTGTGAGAAGAGTTTGCCAGGAAAATCACCTCTGTCCAGGGAGTTTGGTGGATACAAAAACCACCTCAGTATTTGCAATCCTACAGCGACAACAAATGGATTTCTAGAATCACCTGGACTTAAACTAAGTAGCATCAGCTTTAACAACATTACTGAATGTATAAGCCTGGGAAGTGGATTTCCAGCCTCGGAAAATGTTTCTACCTGCACAATACCAGTCATGTTCACTCTTTGTGGGAGGGCAATCAGATTAACAGGTGAGAGGCATTTAGCATAACTTTAAGAGATTAGGTGTAATTCTAGTCACAATGTAGCACGAAAAACAAAAATCAAGGTTTTCAAAGTTAGGAATTGCTGCATGGCTGAAAAAGTAACCCTGACAATGAAATACAGCTGTCATTCAGTGTCTTATTGTTTTATTTACTACTGCCTTTACAGAGCAGCCAGCTAGTTAGCCAACTACTTATAAAACATATTTAATGTTTAGAGAGACTCAATACAGCTATAAAATGATTTTTAAGGGCTTGCAAACATCGTGTTTTAATGACTACAGGCACACTCGAGTTCCCTCTGGAAAAACAAAACAAAACAAAACAAAACCAACCAACAAACAAACCCCAACATATAAGCCCCCATTTTCTGAGTAGACTCAATTGTGTCATCCCGAGTTTTGTAGATGAGCTACACAGCTCAAACTGGTTGACTTCCCGGCACTTGATGGGAACCATTTAAAAGGATAAACGTGGAGAGATCAATACCCCTTACATACTGTAAGTGATGCAGCAGCGAGTACTCAAGGGCTGTAAAAACCCTGTCGTGAACGACTGCTCAGAAATCAAACAAGAGGGAGGAAAAAAACCAACCCTACACTGTGGTTTTAGGGACTTGGTCCCATTTTGTTGTTTTGCAGAGCTGGGGGCTTTTGCAGAGCTCTAAAGCCCAGACTTTCAGGCAGGTTTCCCTCGGTTTTATTCCCAGTTTATACGAGTTGGAAGACAGCATCAGCCAGAGAGACTGTGAGCAGGCAGAGATGGGAAGAGGCACCCGCGTGTGTGTTTATCCATTTGTGGAAATGGGGAATCCAGAGGCAAACAGGCTCAGCAGTCCCTGGGTGCAGGTAATTGAAAGTGAGCATTGAAAGCACCCGCTCGTGTTTCATGCTCCAAGGGTTAATGCTCTTCGGGGGCACTTAAGACGTAGCTCCTTTGAGAGCCCACATGATATCTCCTGTCTATCCCTCAGCCATTGCTTTGTTTCTCCTTTCAGTAAATTCTGATTATTTAGGACAGGGTAGGTGTTTTTTTTTTTCGTGGCAGACTCATGCTGGCTCACCCTTCGCATATTATATTCATCAAGAGGCTCTACTGCATTCCCTAAGGATCTGTGCTTTTTCCCGGTAGTGTGAGGAGGGACTGGGAGTCTTGGGAGAACCATTAGTTCATTTTGAAAGGATTGATACAGACCTGGCCTTCTTTTAGTCCCTCCACTGTAGAAATTACAATTTAGCATTGGAAAGCACACATTATTTTTGTTAGCAGATCAGCTACTTCAGTCTCAACTTTTCTGGATGGATGCCATGGAAACCCAAATGATTTTTTACAATTTAGAGGCTGGGATTGAAGAAGCACCTCTTAATTGCTCTCTGTACATCTCCGTGGACTCTGAGCTGTCCTGTGGCATGTGGGAACACTCCACGTGCTACACCAGTAAATTTGTAAACCAGAGAAATGCCACAGGTGTGCTGCTGCCTCTCATCTGTAGGTACCTCTGGGCAGGTGATGTGTAGCACTTGTGATGCTGCCTTATGTTATCAGCAGGGTGGCCAAATAAAACACGACAGCAAACTTTCTCCCCTGTGATTATTTTGCGGGTATAGACGCCAAGACTGAGACATCCACAGGAGAAGATACATATCCCTGAGGCTGAGCATAAAATATTTATATGAAGGGGCTGTGGACTAATAAATTTCGGTTATAAATGTTTACAGCTGAAGGTAGTAATAAATAACCTTCCAAAAGCAATATTTCAATTTGCACTTATTGTACTTTACTACACGTTATATTTTCAGGAAACAATAATAATTACAACAGGACACGGAATTAGCTCATGTTTAATGAATGATTACCCAGTTTAGTTGTGATCGTTATAATATCAGGGCACAATTAAAACTGGGAAATGTTGTTTATTCTGGAGAGATATGGGACTGTGTCTCCATGTATACATCCAACTAATGCTTAATCTGTTCATTAAATTGGGACTGAGGTGGATATGCTTTCATAAATTTGTCAGATGACTCCCCAGCTTCAGCTGTGCAGGCTTCACACAGTCTTTAGCAACAGAGGGTTAAAGCCAGGATAAAATTTAATCTTCAGTGACTTCAATGTCCATCTCCTACTGATTTGCTAGAACCCAGCTTCGGATCACCACAGGTCATTCTACTCCTTCCCGCTGGCGTTCACTGCTTCCAGCCCGGCTGCTCTCTCCTCATTACTTAGGGCAACACTGTCATCATCTTCAACCTTGTGTGTGCCTTGTAGTTTTGCTTCGAGTTGTCACCTTGCAATTAAATGTTTGGGATGGGTTTCAAAGAGAAATACCTTGCCTGGTGACGTGGATGGGAATGCTGCGTTCACGTCTCTGCTGGGTTGATTCAGCCTTGAGTGGTGCAAGTGGAGTGGTTTATACTGCCTGAAAATGAGTCACTCAGTGCAAAGCAAGCACCTGCTAATAAATTTGATTGTCTGTCTCGTCTTGTGGTGACAACAGCTGTGTTGTGACAGGGACCAGTAAGCTCTGTCCAGAAGGGGAGAGCTCCTGGGTTGACTGTCTGGCACATCAACCTCCGACAAGGAGGGAGATAATATTTACAAATAATTGGATAGTGCCTTGGCATGCAAGCTGGAGGACTCCTATCCAACCCAAACCCCCGACAGACGGACTTCACCTTGTGTTAGGAGGGGCAGCTGTACAAAAGTTTTAGGTACAGTCCTTCAGCTCCTGTGGGCAATGCAGAGACGGGGAGAGGCTTCTACTAAGGACAATTTCACGGAATCACAGAATATTTTGAGTTGGAGGGGCTCATAAAGATCATCAAGTTCAAGGCCTAATTGAACGGCCCATACAGAAACCAAACCCACAACCTGCCATTATTAGCATCACACCCTAACCAGGAGCTATTTTTACCTCGCCCTTGTCACAGGGAGTTGTGGCTCTCCTAGGGGGGCTTCTGACTTGTTGCTGACTGTGGCCAGCCCTCTCCAGTGGTCTCTGCTTGGCTTTCACTTGGCAGGCAGCTCTCATGTGGCTAAACATGATGAGATGACATCTCTCTTCTCTAATGTTTCTGATGTCCTTCAAATGAGGGTTCTGCTGTCTAGCTACACACTGTGGTAATTTTTCTCTTCTGTTTCTTTCCTTTTTTTTCCTCTGTGTCTTTCTGCCTTTCTCTAGCTCACTTTTCTCTGTGGAAAAAAGACTGACCTTGGCAGGAAATGTGTTCTTGACCTTTCCCAGAGAGGACATGACGTACTGCAGGGATAGACGGGAGCTGCAGCCAGGCTGAACCACGGTGCAAGATCCCTCCAAAGCTCTCTACAGATAGGTCTCAGAAATGTTTTGGCCAGTCTGATCTTCAGGGTACCCCTGGGAACATGGAGAGGCCCAAGGGGTGATGCCTTAGATGAGAAGCACCTCTCTAACTTCAAGGCATGAGTCTTTGTGGTGGTGCTGCCACTGTGCTGGCTTAAAGATCTGGGTGAGAGAAGGTCTGCAAGGACCAGGCAGTGAACTGAACAGGCTGTCACAGCCAGCACGAGAAAACAGAGGAGCCTTGGGCCTTGCAAGCAGAGGGCAGAAACAACTTGTCAATATAACCTGCACCTCTCAATGCCAAGCGCAAGCTGAGCTCCTCCATGTCTGGTCGGATGAACTGAGAGAAAACAGGATGGGCACAAGTACAGGAGAGGGTTGGCTGGCAGCTTGGGAGAGGAGGCTGTCTCCTGAGGGATAGGTGCCAGCAATTTATAATCTTTGCACTGGACAACTGGACGACTTTGTACTGCTTTTTCTACTTAATATATGGAGTGTTTCCCAGGCACTGTCTAGACCCACTTGGCAGGTGTTGGACTGCTGCACCTGCTCCTCCTGAAGGTTTGCATCCACGGGAAAGCTGTCCAGAGACGGGAAGGGAAAAAGGAAGGGAAAAGATGGAAAAATGTTGAGACAGAGTTCACTTTTCTTAGATTCTCCCTGGCCTTACGTGCTTGGTGAGCTTCCTTGTCTCTTCTTCTTCTTTTCTAGGGAGCTATGAGAAGGCTGACAAATTTCCCCCTCATAGTTTGCAAATCCCCTAGTAACTCCCCGAGATGAGTTTAGCTGGGAAACCAAACCGGTTGGGTTGGCTTTGAAGGGACCATCTGGAGGCTTTGATCTCCGCTGCAATGCTTGGAATGTGCAAGGGACAGAAAAAAAAAAGAGATCTGGGCAAATACTTGAAAGCCCTCTGTGACAGCTCCCTTTAGCAAGCACTTCACCCAGGAGCCCTTTGGAGAGCTTCCAGCTGCTTTGTCTCAGGAGTGGCCCTTAAATGGGCAGGGGAAGACAGCAAAGGCAAGACTAAAAGTAAGGATGCAGCTGCTAAGGGTGCACAGTGTTTGCACACTCCCCTCCACACTTCTGCACAAGCACTTGTGTGAGGTTGCAACCCTTGCACCCAAAAAATTGTATTTCAGACAATTTTTGCCCATTGTGAAAGCAGAAGGAGTATTTCCCAAGACAGTGGGCACAGTTGAACATTTCCGTGTGTGGGCACCTCGGAGTAGATTTGAGATCCTGTGCTCTGCACCCACCCTGGGGAAATGCATCACTTGGGGCTCCTGCTCACCTGCTTTGCAGGAGCTTTGTGCAGGACAGCCAGACAGATGGAAAAATGGGCCAAAAGGATGAAAATATTCATACATATTAAGGTCCCCATCAATTATTGAATTACCAATTCACATATTGAAGAATAATTATTAATATTTATAGCATCCAGATTGCTGATGATAGATTAACTGTGATGGCATAATTTAGCAAATATTTTTAAAATAAAACATTTAACAAATAATGTTTCCACCATTTTTCCGTCTTAAAAAAAGTGTGAAGGCCTCATGAATATATGCAATCCTTTCTGATTTTAAAGCAAGCTTTTGAATATTTTATTATTATTATGGATTGCTTTATTGCCGATTTTATCCTCAGGTTGTTTCCCAACGAAGTTCTACATTCTAAGGCAGAAAGAAACCTATGGCAAAATAAGCTTATGGTAACAGCACTATAAATCCACTGTGTGAGTACAGTAGTAAGTAAATGCATTATATGGCTCTATTTCATTCTACTGATTGCTCTTTCTGAAGTCTCTGTAGAACAATGATTGATGTATATGAAAACCATTTTGCACATATTAAACTGGGGAGGCAAAATATTATTTTAAAATTTTCCAAGATTCATTGATCCAAATTTGTGTCAGAATCTCCTGAAAGGTTACATTGGCCCATGTTTTGCAGTATTAATTTTTCATTGTAAAAGTTCCTACGTGACATTGCAGTAAAATCTAACATATATATGGGCACCAAAATGCAAAATTCCACAAATTTCGGAAACAAAACAACAAGGGAAATTTGCAGTTTCTGGAAAATGTCAGATTTGTTACGGCTTGTTTGGGCTTCTTTGTTAAAAACAATTTGCTTGTATTTTTATCCCTAAAAAAGTTTATTTTATTGGAAAAATGGTTTTGGGGCAGATCTTTCCACCTGATCTTATGACAAGCCTATGCCTGCCATATTCTTAAGGCAGGAACTCTTCCACCAGATGTTTGCTGTGAGTGATATTGTAATGTTTTCTCAAAAGTACTTAACTGCAATTCATCAGGAAAAATGATTCCTTGGCTTCCTTCACAAAAACATAGTGTCAAAAATAGACATGAGATCTCGTTATTTATATTGCTGAAGTACTGAATGGCCTTGCCTGAGAACAGACTGTTCCTGCATCAGGAACTGCGCTGGGAGAGGGGCCTTCACTGAAGAACCAGCTCTTGAAGGAGACAAGGCAGACGAGGAGAAGGCGACAAATGGAGCATCCTAAAACTGCCACACGGAAGTGATGGTGGAATACCAGTGGCAATCCTGAGTTGTTTTCCAGAGAATCCCACCATTTTCTGTTCATGCATCTCTCCTCCCCATCCTTCTGCTCTGGCAGCCAGGATAGGACTGGGACATGCTCCTGGTGAAAAGAGGTAGAAAATTCCTGCTTTGCTTCAGTGTTTGCAGATCTAGGAATGTCCCGGGCTATACCTTGTAGCTCAGCTGAAGATGAGCTGATAGGGAATGAGGATGACTAAATTTATTCAGTCAGTGGGTGGACATTCCTGTCTTGCAAAACCATGATGACTGATCCATCATAAAAAGTTGGGCTATCAAACTGCTATTTAGCAAATAAAAACTGAAAAATCCTCTTGTACATCTGAAAAGATGCCTCACTGCAAGTTGAGAGGGTCCAGCTGCCCCACCTGCCCATGAGATTGCTTTAGTTACTGCTTCAGAGGCATGGCTAGTGAGGCTGGTCCTTTAGGAGGTCATCCACCCTGAAGCTCAGAAAGGAAGCTGGCTTGCAGGTTCATTTTGTTTAAATGTGCCTATTGCAATTTATTTATTTGGGGAAAAAAAAAATTGAAAATGCGCAGTTTTCCCAAAGCATTGGAATACGTTGCTAATTTCTTTGTTAGTGCCCTTTTCAAGGTGCATGTGCCACTCTGTGTGAGTGCTCTGGACATCAATTTCTTCTGCCCAGGGTCTGTTTTGCAGCTGTAATCTCCCGGCTGTTTTTTGTTGTTGTTGTTGTTGTTGTTGTTGTTGTTGTTTTGGTTTGGGTTGTTTTTGGGGGTTTTTTGTTTGTTTTTTTGTGGTTGTTTTTTTTGGGTTTTTTTTTGGTTTTTTTTTGGTTTTTTTTTTTTTTTTTTTTTTTTTTTTTTNTTTTTTTTTTTTGTTTTTTGTTTGGTTTTTTTTTCCTGGGGAATATGTAGAGTTTTCAAATAGTATTTCCTTGCCTAAAAGACAAGACGATGCTTCCTTAGTAGCTGCTGTTCTTTGAGCGTGTGCGAGGGCTTTGTCATCCAGCAAGCTCTCTTTGGGATGCTGCTTCCTCGGGTGTATCTGAGGCTATTTCCTGGCATGGAGTAATTGGAGGCAAGGCGGTTTTACAGCGGGAGGCGGGGGGTGCTGCCTAATCGCAGCCTCCTCCCTGCTCGGGCGCTGTGCTGCTGACAAAGTCCTGCTCGCTGGAGGCACTTGTGTTCGGTGGGGCAAATCAGGTCACCGGGATGTGCAGCCGCCTGGTGGCTGAAGCAATCAGCTGGAGCTCCAGGAGATGGAGTCAGGACAGCCCCCGCTGCGGGGGAATGCGGGCACCCTGCCAGGGCGAGGTGGCCATGACCTGCCCGCCGGGCAGAGCTCGGGGCCGGGGGCTGCTCTGGCAGGCTGCTCATTTGCAAAGAGGTGCTTGTGCTCATCCAGGTGTGAGAAGAGTGAGAAGAGTGTCGCCCTGTTGCAGCCTTCTGAGACATTGTTTATATTCTTATCAAGATCTTTCCCATGCTCTAAGTGTCAACAAGAGCTTTGTTTTCATATTTTCATGGAGGAGGAGAGAGTTGACTGACCGTTGACCTGGCCAGTAGGCGAGAGAGGTGGCAACTGTCACCTCCAATCCATGGATCCCTTTGGAGTTCTATAAAATGTGAAAGATGTAAATAAAGTTCCTCTTTTCTGGCATGACTCAGCGTGTAGAAGTAATCCTTTCTGTTTCGCTCCAACAGCAGAGAATGGGCGATACCTTCTCTGGAGCAAGGGGCTTGCCGGCCCAAAACCTGTCTTGGTTAGAAAAGACAGGTATCTGCTAGGGAGGGCAGGACCTCCCTTTGGAACGGAGAATGCAAACCCCCTCCCTCCGAATTATTAAAATTTTGAATATTAAGTTGGCTCTCAGGCAAAGATATGGGGATAGGAATAACAGCTCTTTACTAGTATGTACAACAAGGCAAACAAACAACAACAACTACAGCATTAATGATGAACAGAACCAGGAACCTCGAACTTTTACAAAGCCCGGGGCGGTCTGGTCTCAGTGCAGGACTCCAAGGGTACCAAGCTGCAACGGTGGAAGATCCCGGGCTGGTGGGTGGGATGTACCAGAAGCTCCACAGTGTAACTGGAACGGCAGGGATGTCCAGGGGGTGCAGCGTAGCAAAAGGAAAGCCACAAAGCAGTGCCGAAGAAAAACAGCGGCCGTGGGACAGGGCCGGCCCAGCCCCAGCAGGGCAGGAGGAGGCGAGCTCAGAATTCCTGGGCACACGAGCAGATGATGGTAGATTCCCTCAGGACCGGACCCGGTGATGGCAGTGAAAACTCCTCCCGTAGCAAGAGCGGCCTGACCGTCCTCTCTCCGATGGCGGAGCTTGTGCTGCACTTGAAGGGAGGTGAGCTTTCAGCATCCTGAGCACCTGCAGAGGGGAAGCGAACCACATGAGGCTGTCACGGACAGCACCAGCCTTCCTCAAACCACTGGGCGTTTTAGAAACACCTCTGAATGACCAGGGTGGTGTTTTCACGTTTTTTTACCCGTGAGTGTAAATGCAAATTGAGATTTTCGTTATACGGGGTATAAGTGAAACTCGGGTGTGACGCACTGAAAAGCCTGACCTATTTATCTCCCTGTGCAGTTCGGGTCATGGTGATTCTCCAGAAGCCAAGCTCTTCTCCTTCAGACATGCAGGGCTTGAAGCTGCTGCTTGTGTCAGGCACAGGACTAGGGTGGGTCTGTGTCATGCAAAGAGCTTGTTTCCTGAGAAGTCGTTGTTGGGCAGATGTAGTTACTCCAAGGAGACAGCAGTTCCCTTCCTCGTCTTTGTCACCACAGCTAGACACCAAAACGGATTATTTCATTTTTTCCAAGTCTTAGGTTCCTGCAAAGGAGATTCAAGTGGAGCTTCGCTTGGTGGGACTTCAGTCTCATTTTAGGTTTTCCGTGGGGAAGCTGCTGGGTTTATCCCGCTTCCCTACTCACGCTAAGGTTGTTGCTTCAGCACTAGGGCGTGGCTGATGGATGGAGCTGTCATTCAAGACATGCAGTTCCTCAAAGGCTGCTGCTCAGGGGCAGATGTATGGCAAAACAGACGTTTCCTTTGGAAGCGGGGGCAGGGGAACAGGTGGAAATAGCGGCAGTGACGTAGCAGGCTTTCCTGCTTGCACCCGTTGTTATTCTCAAAGTTAAAATCTACCACCCTTGCAGGAGGAGCAGTGCAGGGCTGAGTGGAGCCTTATCCTTTACTGGTGGAGTCACACATGGTGAGGAGAGGAACCATCAAAAAAATGGTTTTCCTGGAGAAAAACATGTCTTCCTGGCAGATGGCTTGGCCAGCCAGCAGGGATTACAAACCTCTCGAGGAACCTTTTCTTTATGGCTAGTGAGAAGGTGATATTGCTTGTGACAGCACAGAAAGATTGGCTGAAATAAAATAAAGAGGTTTCCATGGTGATCCCTTCATATTGCAGTAAATTTTCATCTTGCAGTCAGCTGGGTTATACTTCTTCCCCCAGAGGAAGAGTCCTCGGCTCCCCCTGCATTATTGGTTCCTACTGGAAGGCTGGCAGGCCCTGAGTGGAGCCACTGACATGGACGGCTCTGTGGTGGCCTCATTAATTATCCTAAAGAGGTGGGGCTGCCCAGCCCGCAGGTGCTTCAGAAACAATCCTGCTTTCTGGCTTGAACTGTGAATAGATAAAGAATAGATGTAAAGATGTAGCTGTGGCTAAAGGTAACAGAGGAAGGAAGTAGGTTTCTTCTCATTTTACAGCTGGGGAAAGAACCACAGTCAAATTGGGTGACTGCCCCAAAAGCAGAGCCCAGGCGCTGTTAGAGGAGGGAATTGCATGTGTAATTCCCAGACTCTGGCACAGAAGACACCTTTTCCCCTGAGGTTAACACCAGGGAAGGCACTGACCTGCAGAGGGCTGGCGGGGAAGGGAAGCTCTTTACCAGATCACCTATGAGAGCACCACAAAGGGAAGAGGGAAGAGCTCCTCCCAGGCTGTGGCTGAAAACTGCCCAGCAAAAGAGTGACCTTTCATTTCAGGAGGCAGGGAAACCCCTTCAGCTGTCAAAGGCAATGACTCACGGGCTCCCCATAAGTGTGATCTCTCCTGCCGCGCTGCAGAAATGAGCAGCTGCAAGACGCGTCTCACTGTGGGTAGGCTCAGCGGAGACTTTCCCGGCTCGTTCCCGGGATGACGGCATCTTCCCATCTGCATCTGAACTTGAGAGTCATGCACACAGCGCTAGTCAAGCTTTTGCCACCCAAAACATGCTTAATGTGTAAAGCGTTTCCCTGAGAAGGTGTTTCATTGAATGCAAAGGAATGCTGCCTAAAGATCACGTTAATTTATGCTACAGAGCAAAACTCTTCTATCTGCTTCTTGCATCACGGAGCCAAAATAACCCTGATCTATCCGTGGCCGCACTCAAACCTCCGTGTCTTTGGACTGTTGTATATTGCACATATTGTATATACAATTATATACAATATATAATTGTATATACAACTGTGTATTGTACATATTGTATATACAATTATATACACTATATAATTGTATATACAACTGTGTATTGTATATAATTGTACATACAATTACATATTGCATATGTATATTTGTGCATTGCATTCAATTCACGGTGGGCTGGGGACTTGAAAAGCAAAGAGGGATGTGCAGGAGGGATGCTCTGGTTGTGGCTACCTGCAATGGTCCGGGGTGTGTGGGCACCCTTAGGCGAGCAGAATGTGTGGGGGGATGAGTTGCTCCTAAACCTCAAAATTGCTGGGGTCAGCCACCCGCTCCTGCTCTGCTGGGAGCTCCTCACAGAGAATGATAAAATGAAGCCTCTGAAGACATTCTCCTTTTTTCCCCCGAAGTTATTATTTTTTCCAGAGCTTGGGAAAGCTGAGATTTTTTTGTCTTTTGGGAGGACACAGGACAAAAGGGAGCTTCGGTGGGCAAAGGAATGGGCATGAAGTAACCACTGAGCAAGAAAGTCATCCCATTTCCTGCCACTGCCAGTGCAAATTGGGGTTTAAGCCTTTAGCCTCAGTAACTGCAGTAGGGCAGCTATAAAAGCCTGTTTGGCAGCCCGCTTTTAATGTGCAAGCAGTGAGGTTCTTATTATTATGTTAACGAAAAGCTGTGATTCTTTCTCTGAAGGAAGGAGCTATTAAAAAGAAAACAACAACCGGGAAACTAAAGAAGAAGAAAGAAAAAAAAAATCTCATAGAGAAAGATCACAAGCTGACCAACTCTGCAGGGAGATGTTGAGAAAGTCTCAATTTAATGATAAATAAAAAGACGTGGAAGAAAATAGAAGACCTACGTTGGAGGCAGTGCTGCTGAGCTGCAGTGCCTCAGGTCCCAGGTAATCTGCTTGGGGTGATTGCCCTCATCTCCCCAGGAGTGACACGTGGGTATTGCCAGGGTAAATTTGCTTTGCAAGTCTACCTTTGTGTCTTTGGATTAGCTTTATTTACTCAAGAATTCTGGAGGTAATGTGGAGGAATATTCATGGTTCTCTTAGTTAAAAATCTCTTTTTCTTGTTAACATCATTTCAGCATATCATTCAAGGCAAGCACCTAGAGCAGATATTTTGGGGATTAGAAATCCATTTTTCCCTTTGTTTTGAAATAGTTTCTCTCAAAGTTAGGTATTTAGTTGCCTACCTTTGCCAGAGAAGCCTTGTAATGCTACCCCACCATCCAGTTTTATTCCAGCAGAAAGATTTAGCATATATTTCTTTATTTAAATCGAAGGGGAATATCCTTTCAGTAGGAATTTTTACCTCAGACCAGTCCTGCCTCACATCTGCTACATGTCCAAATTACCCTGGACAGCCCAACAACTTCAGCATGTTGCACCTTGTAAACAGGATTTTCCATCGAAGACCACAGGCATATTTCGGGAAGACTCAAAGCATAGGAGGAGGGAAAGAGAACCATTTATAGCACAGTCAAACACACTGAAATTGCATAAAACTGTGACTTCGGATCTCAAAACCGTCTTTGGCTATGCGGCCAAAAGCTTTAGCGCTTTTTTACCAGCAGCACTTGGTAAAGATGGACTAGAGCTCTGTTTCTGCAGGTCACAGACAGTGCACTGCACTGCTCCCAGTGGAATCCATCCGGCTGAAGGCACTAGGAACGTGCTCAGGAATCTCATTGAGGCAGGCAGCCACCGGCTCCAACAGCACGGCAGCTGCAGGAGTTTGTTACTCTTTATCAAAAACAAACGGGAAAAGTTTATTTTACAATTCCCGTTTGTTAAAAAGCGTGCAAGCACCTCATTAACTCCGATGGGGTGGTATTTTTGGCTGGTTGCATTGCTGAGCATGTGTTAAGCTCCGATGAAGTGCAAGAAATTACCTTTGTAACAGCAGTGGTATCTTCTGAATGCAGTTATCACCTCCCCAGCGCTGATAAGGTGTGAAAAATGATCTTCCCATCTACAGTTGTGTCAACTGAATGCAATTAGCACCTCTACATGTGTTTAAAATCATGACCGCAGGTTATAAGTTTGCAATACATTAGCACTTAGTCCCATCTTTGTAAAGTGAGTGGGAAAAAAAATCTCAGCAAAACTGGTGCAGTGAATACAATTAAGTACCATTAACATTCCATTAACTATTTTTAATGAAGTCAATCCAGCCCCAGATGAGTGAACGATAGGTTAGGGACTTTCCTTAGCCCAGGACAGGAGTTGCCTGCTCTGTAGACATGTGTCAGAGGAAAGTCTCTTTTCTCCTGCTAGACCTTGGTTAAACTGCTCTGTTAAGCTGGAGTGGACAAGCCAGGCTTTTCCCCTTGTTCTTAGGCTAGAGGCACACCAGGATGCTGCACAGAGTGCAGGATGTGCCTTCTTAAAATGCTGCCTTCTTGGAAGAGAAAAAAGAGAGAGGAAGAGGCAGAAAAAAACCCCCAGTAAATAGTTTTTCCTTTGCTGCAAGTAGCCAAGTACCAGTGTATTGATCATTTATTATATCCTTCTCAGGGTACTAATCTCTGACTGCACTAAAAGAGAGCCTGAGCACGTCTCTGTATGGAAATCTCTCCTTGGCGAAATATATATTGCCAGCAGTCTCCAAACTTCTTCTTTTCTTGCTGTTTTCCTTCCAAGTTTGACTTATAAAAAATAAAACTTAATAAAACTTAATAAAACTTATTATATGGAGGCTCAGTGTGACTCACACAAGGGCTTCAGTAATTTTTTTTTTTATGCGAACATGGCATGCATACAGAATGGTCATCTTCAGACATCAAACCCTTACATTTTCTTAGGAATCATTGAAAGGTGCAAATAAAAATCAATGCAGACACACACCTGAGCTGGACTGAAAGATACTCTGTGGTGATGTGAATGAGTCCAGACCGGTCTCTGTGCTTGGACTTGTCCAGCCCTCCTTGCCCAAAGCCACGCTTTTCAAGAAGTTTTTCTGAAATCACTGACAATACTCCACAGCAGTGACAATCCCCATGCTGGGGCTTGGGATGGAAGATGGCTGCAACAGCATCAGCTTCTCTATCTCACCTCCATTCATTTTTAAAAAGCTATCGATTTTTCACTTCCCAGATGGACCTGGAACAGCTGTGACTTTTTATTTTTATTTATTTTTAACTTTTATTTTCCTTTTTTCACTAAATTCGTAATTGAAAGGGACACATCCTCATCTGGGACACCTGACAGTGGACGTCCAGGGCTGCTCCCATTGCTGGCAGTAGTCCCACAGGTACAGACCCTGTGTCTTGTTAGGGTAGAAGGAAACCCCATGGCCAGCTCGTTTCTCCCCCCGCATAACACAGGACATAAAGCTTTCCTTAGTGATCCCTGCACAGAGCCAGACAACTTGTGGCTGAACTAGGGCATATCTTTGAGAAAAACATTCTCAACCTCACTGCAGTCTGCTGTTGACCTTCCCTTGTTTTCTCTGATTCTCACAATGCAGGGCAATCTGCAATACCAGAGCAGCAATGCCTGCTCTGAGAATGATGAGCACCTGCAGAGAGCCCCCAGAGAGTGATGTTGGCCTGGCTCTTAACCAAAATCCAGTCCAATGAAGCAGGAGAGCTTGGCTATCTGAGTCAGTGCATCAGGGGTTAGGTCTGGCTGGTGTTGGCTTTGCTGTTGGTTTCTTTGACTTGCTGGTTATATGAAATCAACAGCATGAAAATTGTCTGTTGAGCATTCACAACTGTACTTTTTCTTTTATTAAATCATGTCTGCTGGTAGTTTCCTTACTGCATGGGGATAAATGCCTCTCTGCCATACATTGTCCACATGTAACGGTACCCTTCAGTGCCTCAACCCTGTTTTTCACTGGCCTGGCATTGGTGAGAGCTGCAACAACAATCTGCTCCCTTTTCCCAGGGCAATTCCTGCTGGCTCCAGGCTCTAGGAGCCACTCTGGTTGTCGCAGTGGGAGCTGCCAGCAGGAAATAGCATCCAAACAAGATGAGGTTGCACCCCGTAGGCAGAGCAGAGCAAAGATCCTGCTGGCTGTGGGGGAACGTGAGGGACAAGGGGGTTGTGCCAAGTGATTCCACATTTCATTCCCTAATGAAACCTCTGAAGACATTCTCCTTATTTCCTCTAAAGTTAATATTTCTTCCAGAGCTTGGGAAAGCTGAAATTTTTTGTCTTTTGGGAGGACACAGGACAAAAGGGAGCTTCGGTGGGGAAAGGCACTGCGACGTGGTGGTCACCAAAGCAGGTCAGCAAGGAATGAATGTGTTGGAAGGAAAAGTCTTAGAGCCAGAGGTGAGAAGAGACAAATCAGCGTTATTAGCAGTAAGTGGATTTGGGGCTGGGCAGCCCCTCGCCTGGAGCCGGCGTGTCCTGCGGCGCTGACAGCCATCCATTGTGGAAATTAAATTCCACTCCCTCAGCCAGCCTGGGCTGCAGCCCCACGCTCCCGACGGAGGATTGCTGATGGTGCACATAGCAGTGGGCTGAGTCCAGACCTGTGAGATTCAGCCAGAGAAGCTTCAGCAGCCCTGGGAACTCCTGGGTACTCCAGGAGCGGGGCTCAGCTTATGTAGACATAAGGGCTGGGATGAAGCTGAGGCCCTTCCTTGGCTGCTGGAGGGCAGCAGGTCAGCCTACAAACCACGGGCTGTTGTGGGATGCAGGAGCTGATCCTAATGTCCCGCTGCTGTGAGTAGGACTGGACAGGTAGTATTTCCCTGGAGCCTGCCTGGCTTCTGTTTTCATTCATCCCAGCCTTTCCAAAAGGGCTGAACCAATGGACCATGGAGCCCAAACATCTTGTTGAAGCAGTGGGAGGGGGCTGCAGTCAGCCACAGGGTGAAGCGTCCCTTCCTGAACCGAGGTGCAGATCCCATTACATATCCTACCTCTGTGAGCTGAGGTCCGGATATCTGAGGAGAAGAGAGGAAAAGGTGGCCAGCTAACTGAGGCTGGGAGAGTACTTCTGTGTCAGCAGGGTCTGATAGGACCTTCTGGCCTCAAGCAGAAAATTCCAAAACCAAAAGCATGATCCTTGCTTGTGACTCCTGCTGGGTTTTCCAGTGGTACACTGGGGAAAAACAGTTCATTTAGGTTAATTGCACAATGCAGATATTTATAAAATGGTATCTGTTTAAACAGAGGAATGTGCCTTTTCCTGATGAGGTCTCTGAAAAAACAGCAGTGTGTCACTTGACCCAGGCCTTTAACTGGAACCGTCTCGGCAATTTAATGAAATTAAATGGCTGGACTGTGGGGAGTTCATTAGTAAGTAATCCAAAGGCTAAAGCTCTGTGAGCTAGTTCAGCTCTCAAATGCTTATTTGTGTTTGCCAGATCCAGTAAAGTGAAACCCCTTAATAGGTGCTGGCAGTATTTGTAACATACTCTTCTCTGGTCTGGAGACCGTCACACAGGCACTGGTGTGATTTCATATTTCTAATGAGGTTTTTTTTATAAAAAGCACCTCCAGGGCAGCCACAGGGTCCCCTGTGTGCCACCCTGTGTGTTGGGTGGCTTTGCAGAGGAGCTTCTGCTATTGGTGCCATGAACCTCCTGCTTCTGGCAAAGAAAGTAAGGGAATCTTACTTCTTTCCAAAAAAGCTTTCAGAGGTGGCTGCTGCTGCCAGCAGTGCAGTGCTGAACCTGAGAGGGACTCTGGCTTCCTTGTCATGCTGGGCCATGGCTGGGATTATGGGCTGTTTTATTTCGTGCCATTTGCCCAAGGGTGGGGACCAGGGATGGAAAGTGCCTCTGGGATTCTGGCAGGTTGTTAAAAGGGATGCTGAATTGCTGCTTATTTCTTGAGTGGGGATTTAGAGGAGTGAGGAGGGTACGAATCTTCCTCCGGTTGTGTAAAGGACTTCTGGGTTTCCAAAAGTAAATGTGCCAAAGTTTCACTCTTTAATTCACCAGATAAAAGCAAGATTTACAAATAAGTGAACTGTGGCACCACTAAGAATTTGGCAGGGAGTTCCCTAAAGGATATTTGGGATAGTCAAAGGAAAAGCCTAACTGCAAGATACCTGAATTTATTTTTCATCCAAACCCTGTGCTGGTCCTTAAGGCTCATCAACCATGAAAGCCCTCAGGGAAGGTTCTCCACCCCACATCCTAGAAGCAGCAGTTAGTTTTTAAAACTGTTTAAAACCTCTTGGTGTGAATTTGGTACAAGTCCAACACCACCATGTGGTTCAGCTCTTGGGCTGGAGTTGAAGGACTGTGGGTTAGATCCACGCAGGAAAATTTCCCTGACCTTACATCCTATGAAAAAATGGAGTTTTCATTAATGAACTCCATTTTGTGGGAAAATTGTTGCTGGGATTTACTGTAGCTGCTGCACAAGTTCTTTTAAAGGTAAATAATGGCATCAGACAGGTGTTTCTGGCAAAGAAATTGAACAATGAAAGATATGAATATTATAAAGGGAAAAACCATCAATCTGAGCAAGAGATATCCCAAATATTGTCCGATCCCCAGTGGTATCAGCATCGCAGATTCTGTCCTAGAGTGTGAAATGCCTGTGGAATCAAATAGATTTTGAAAGGATGGTCTCTGCCACACATGGGCAGTGTCTGGTTATTTACAGCATGGCACTGCAGGCCCAAAAGAGCTTGTGCTAAATTAGGCATTGCCAAATAGAACTTCCATGCCTTAAATTCACACCATGGAAAAGACTGGAGATTTTATCCACAGGTGGGATGTGAAAGGTCCTGTGGCAGCTACGGGAGATGGTAAATTCAGCTGAATCCCTCGTAACAATCCTGTCTTGTCTTCTCTTCTATGGGCTTGGGCGAGCTGCTGACCTTTGCAGGTACCTCTTCCCCTTCTCTTCCTCCTCCTGGCTCAGTGAAATTCAGTGGCTGATAAAGAGACAGAATTAGCCACAGCTCTAAAAATCTCCATTTCCAGTGTGGTGCTGGGAAAAGCACTGATGTGCCCCCCCGCACTGGTGCTGCACAATCACGGGCTTCCAGCTACAGCAGTGAGGCAGATGGGGTTTTATTTCGAAATGCTGCTTTCCGTATGAAACAGCATCCCGGTAATCACATCCAAGGAGTCTTTCTATGCTGGGAGTCCTGCTCTCAAGCTCTGGGTAGGACAAGGTCCACACACAACCCAGCTCATGTCTCAAGCAGAACCTGGGTACTTCTCTGCCAGGCTGGTGTTTTAGCAAGAGAAACCTGTCCAGAACTGTCAGGAGGTGTGAGGAGGTGTGGGGTCCTCCCCGGGAAACAACCTGGAGCACTCCTGCTGGGGTTTGGGTGGGAAAGGCGGTGCTTTTCCCGGCGAGGGAGGCAGGGATGGGCAGGAGGGACAAAAGTAGCACAGCAACGACATCTTGTGCTGCACAGCGACGGCTGCATGTGCCTGCCAGGAGAGCTGAGTGCTGCTGCTGGGAAGGTCTTTGGCCTCCTGCCCGGCTGTGGCAGGGACCCCTTGTCCTCTTGGTGTTCCCACTGGGTGGAGCCGACAGACAGGGAAGAGCCTTGATCACAGGACAAGGAGTCAAAGCAGGATTTTGGCAGCAGCAGACGGGGAGGAGGAGTGAAAAGGCTACAAAGGAAAGTTCTGCATATTGCGCTCTCTTTTCCCTTTTTTCTTTTACTATGGCATCGCTGCAAAGCACTGGAATATCCCCTGAGTGCTCTGTGGAAACCTGTGCCTCATCCATTCTGCAGATACCTGCAGGTATCAGGTACGCCAGCAACAATTCATTTTCTTTTTGCAAGAAGTTTGTTAGTACAAGTCTTCTGTCATATCTGAGGATCACTGTGGCTGAAGACCGACTTTGAAGATACAGACTGGCATTTTAACCCAAACAAGGGCAGTAGTACCCATCCCTGAACACCAAAATTCTTCCAGACTTGCATCCTGGGACTGAAAATTCAGGGTTTCTGGTGGAGATGCAGCAGCAAAGTCTGAGAGCAGGCTGGGTTGGTGCTTCACCACTGCCCAAGAGCAGCCTCTGTGTGGTGCCAACCCAGCCCACCAAATGGACAGGGTTTTTTGAGACCCTTCAGTTGTAACCCTGGTTGAATTGTGACCATGTTTATACCGAATTCGCGCCAAATCAGCCAGTTTTGGAACAGTGGTGGATGAATTTCTTTTTGAAGCTTTGTCTTTGCCTACACCGATGCCTCCTTGCAGAGCTTGCCAGAGGGGAGGTCATGCTCCAAGATGTGTCAGAAAGAAAGAAAAACCTTTGCATAAAATCCTGCAGCATCCAACTGCTGTGCTGAAGGTAATCATGAGCAGAAAGCAGCTCCTGCCTGGCCTGTGCTGCATTATGTCTCTGGGTAGGATTTTTGGAGACACCTGCAGCACGTAGCAGCAGAATGGCTGCCCAAAGTCAATGAGACTTTGTTCAGAACAGCCTCGGGTGCGTTTGAAAGGCTTGGCCTCTTGTGTGTCTCTTTAAAGACTTGTAAATTATAGTTAATTCCTGTGGCTTAGGTGTATTAGTTGATACAGCCCAGGATTACATTCCTGTCCTCCTTAGGATCCCAACTAGACAGCCTGGATTGAAGGATTGACAGGGTTCAGGAACAGCAGCTCCTGCCTTCAACTTCAGTGTCCCATTCCCTAGCCTGAAGGGACAGGTCTGCCCACTGCAGCTGGGACAGTGTTCCTCCTGCACAAGAACTGGAATTCATCCAACATAAGTTATTGGGGAACGAAATAAAGTCAATTGAGATGCATCCATCATCCTCCAGGTCACCTCCAGCTGAGAAATAGGGCTACTGGCAGGGTATCCCTGCAGGAAAAAAAAGAGCAGCTGTGGTTTTATGTGGTTTGTGATGCCAGCTTTTCTCTTTCATGTGGAAATGGAGATGCCTGTTGCACCCAGGCTGAAAGGAAAGCCAGGATTGTACCCATTGGGCCACCTGCAGACAGAGCCGTCGTGCCATTACATGGCTATGAGGGTTTTCTCACTGACTTTGGTTTGGGGTTTTCTGGGGGGAATATCAGTCCTTCCCATGTTGTACATAGATCATCAGGAAGAAGCACCCCGCCTAAATGAGTTAAAAACCTGACAAGTTTCTATCTGACCTGTTATTAGGTGCTGGGTTTTCTGCAAATCAATACACAAAAAGGTGTTCTGTTAACATACAATACATCAGCTAATTTCAAAGAGAGGTTGTCTGTTGAGTACAGCATTTGTGCCATGGCTGCTGGTACAATTTTTGTGAACAAGAAGTCGTGTGTCTTTATGAACCCACTCGGTCATTCGCTGGGCAGACTTGAACTCTTGTGGTTCCTCCAGGCTTTGTGAGAAGATATTGGCAGAAGGAACACTCCCCGGAGTAAGTCCCCAGGGAGGGACCAGCTCCTGGTACAGGTTCACCTTTTATTAGTTTCCAGCACATTCAGCAGCACATTAAAGCAGGGAAGAGGAGATATCAGTTATTTTGCTGCTCATGGAACCGACTACTGAGCTGTTTGTACAACTGCACGGGAGGACAAATCCTCTCAGAGCCTCTCTGCGCTGCCATCTATAAAAAGATCTTGACAGCCTCTCCTGTGAAAAGCTCTCACACCTCCCCTCTGCAGCATGCCTTTGATATGCGAGCAGGTGGGTAATCCTCAGGCTACTGAAGTGCCTTTCCTTTGTCTTCCAGGCTGCTCTGTTCCTGCCCATCTGCTTACGACTCCTGGCTTTGTGAAGGTGGAGGGGTGTAGGAGAAGGGAATACAGGTGACCTTGCCCCGACAAGTAACAGCTGTGTTAATTACCCAATACAGCCTGGCCCCTGATGAGTCACAGCTGTAGCCTATAAAGATAAGTGTGATAAAAGGGAGTGGGTTAGAGGGTGAGGAGAATTATGAAGAAGAAGGATCCTGGGCGGAGAGAATCACTGCTGTGAGGTCAGTCTGGGTGTGCAGTCAGAGCCTATTGTTGGAAGCTGCAGTCACAGTCTAGCTGGGTAAAAGCCTGCAGTCAGAGGCTGCAAGGGAAACCTCCAGCAGGAGCTTGCTGCAGCCAGAGTCAGGGAATGGTTGGAGTCAGGATGGCTGAGGTGTACAGAGGGATAAACCAGGGCCCTTTTCATGCTGTGATAAACAAGGAGTCTGTGTCTCAGCTCATTTCTACCCTCTAACAAGAGGGCTGCTGCAACCGAGGGGGGCCCCCTGCAGGTGTCTAGCGCCCTCACTCTCAGGAAGGAGGTGCTTGAGGGGTGCTTTTATTGCTTGGAGGTTACAGGTTTGTCAGCTGTTGTGACTCTAATTTGTAGGTCCTCAGATTTCTAGGAAAAGGAAGAAGATACTTAGCACTGAAACTAAGCTTGGGTCAGATCCTCCATCCTTCCCTAGGCAGGAGTTCACGAGCATTCCCTCCTCAGCCCCTACTTCATATTTGACTGATAAAAAGGAAGCATCATCCATTGGCATAATGGGATGACAGGAAACCAATGGGGCATGAAATTGTTTTCCTTCTTTCCCAGATAAATCCCTTGTTGTAAATTAAACAGTTTACCCATTTAACTACAGGTGAATCAATGTTTGTGTCAGTCTGCTGTTAATATGGAGGGAGACCATCCAGGACAAACTTGCAGACCTCTTGGGCCTCTCTTGCTAATGATGAAGTAATGTTCTTCACAAGTTGCGTCACTGCCGAGATCCTGGGGAAGCTGGGGAAGGAGCACAGCATCAGCAGCTCTCAGGGTGGGGGGGTCTGGATGGAATGACATCCCCCTGCTTTGAGTTCTCCATGCACAAAAAGAAGTTTCCACTCCAAAGAAACTTGGGGTTAGCACAGGATCGAGTCGTCCATGCTGGTAGACCTTGGAGCAGGTGGAGAGACAGCTATCCAGAGCCAACAGGAGCAACCTCTGGTGGGGTTGTGCCCCTTTGGACAGGGTATCCTTTCAGGGGCTGTGCTGAGCAGCCTGGCACAGGGAGCTTTGTATTTGTGAACCTCCCCAGCAAAATCTGAAATTGCATCCACACTGTAGCAAATGCAATCAAGTATAACTGAGCCAACTGAAAGACAAGACTCATCTGGATTTTCACTGAATTGTCTTTTCAAAATGATTTTGAAATACTGTTTGCTTTACGCTGTGGATATAAATTCTTTTTCAAAGGGCTTGAAGCATAGTGAAAGTTTTATCCCCACGCTTTATCCCCTGAGAAAGCTTGACTGTGTGATAGGAGGAGTAAGTGATGGGAAACTCAATAGTAAGAAGAGAAAGAGTTGAGCTTCTCAGACTGCTGAGTGCAGGGCTGCCCAGCGCCAGCTGCAGGAGTCCCTGAAGATTGGATGGGGCTTGGAGGAACCTGGTCTAGTGGAAGCTGTCCCTGCCCATGGCAGGGGGTTGGAACAAGATGATCTTCAAGGTCCCTTCCAACCAAGATAATTCTGTGAATCTATAAAAGCCAATTTGAGTCACAACAGGCCAGGAGAGGTCTGGGTGCAGGAATAAAACATGAACCTGTTGCTTCCATGACCCCTGCTGCTTGTGAAGTCATCTTCTTTGTTAGGACCCTGTTAATACCTGACCAGTCAGAATCACAGAAAAAAAAGATTGGTTTGGGCTGGAAGGGACCTTAAA
>VYZR01114379.1:0-17642 GCA_013400675.1 Oxylabes madagascariensis
TCCTCTGCCCAACTGTAGCAGAAAAGGGTAAGCGAACAACTCTTGCGGGTGCCTGGCATTTGGGCAGTGTCAAATCATGACAGAGGGCTATGGGGTTTGTTAGAGCCATACAGTCTGTGAGATCTGTGGGGTCTGTGAGACCTGAGAAGTCTATGAGGGCTATAGGGGCTGTGATGGCTATGTGGGCTTTGTTGTCTTTGATGGGTGTGGGGGACTATGAGGTCTATGGTGGTTATGAAGGCCAGACAGGCTTTGAGGTCTGTGAGGGCTCAGGTCTGTGTGGGCTCTGGAATCTACTGGTGCTGTGAGAGCTATAGGGGTTGTGAGGTCTGTGATAGCTGTAGGTGCACTGAGGGCTTTGTGGCTTTGGGGGTTTGAGGTCTATGGTGGCTGGGAAAGCTATAGGGGCTTGAAGGAGTGTAAGAGTGAGAGGTTGTGTCAGGGCTATGTGTGGGGACTGAGATGTCTGGGCTATGAAGTCTACTGGGGTTGTGAGGTCTATGGAGACTGTGAGGGCTCAAGGGCCTTGGAGGGCTATGGGGTGTGTGAGGTCTTTCACAGCTTTGAATTCTGTGGGGTCTGGGAAGGCTACAGGGGCTGTTTAGAGCTATGGGGCCTCTTTAGGCTATGGGGTCTGTGAAGGCAGTAGGGTCTGTGTGGGCTGATATGGCGCTGTAGGCATTGAAGGTTGTGGGCCGTGGTGTTTGTGAGGTCATTCAGAGCTGTGAGGGCTGTGGGAGTCTTGAAGTCTGCAAGGACTGGGTGGGCTATGAGTCCGGTGATGTTTGTGAGGTCCGTGAAGTCAGTGAAAGCTTTTCAGATGTCCAACTGAATTCCATTCAGTCATGCTTCAGTATGACTAAAGGTCAAGTTGTCTGGGCTCCTGGTAGTTCTTTACGTTCTCCACAGAGATCTCTGTATTTGAAAGGAGATCCCCAAAAATAAGCATTGTTCTTCAGGAAAACTTTCTTGAGCTCATTTTTGAGCTGAAGAATTATTTTGCTCTTGTGTTTGACAGCCTTTTTGTACATTTCAGTAGTGCAGTCACATTTTTTGTGACACCAAATTGTCTCAAGACAATTTGGGGTGCTTGGAATGCCCGTGTGTGTAGTAAGGGGTAGGTCACAAATCACCGTTGCCTCATTTTCTATTTGTGAACTACCACGAACAAAGATTTTCTATAAAACAACTACTTTGCCTCTGTCTACAGATCACTTTTTTGCAGCTAGTTATTATTCCCGCGTGTAATATTTTATCACCTTATTGAATTACATCCTCTTTAGTTCAGATCTTTGTTCCAACTCGTCGTGATTTGTTCAATTCCAATTAGATCTTTCAAAATGATTACAGCACTCACTTGGACAGGATATCCTCCACAAATATGATACAAATATTCCCCATCCTGTTCCGTCACAGAAGCAGTTCAGGACTCAGGATGTAAGCATCTGGAAGACTAACTGCAAAATTAACTTGATAATACCTTTGAGTGCCATTTTCTAAGCATTTCAACCAAGTTTTGTGTAGCAAATGCTACTTGATCCTGCTTAGGAGAGCATTAGCTGATATATTGTCAGAAGCCTTGCTGCAGTCAAGATTCCATAATTTGGTTTTGAGATGTTATTGTTGATTGTTATTAATCTTAGCAGCCAAGGCCTTACAAATAGTTTGTTTAGTAATTTCTTCCAGTAATTTTTCTGATACAAAATAAAGTTGATTGGCCTCTGATTCTCATCCTTTTCTGTTTTATGGTAGGCACTGTTTGCTTTTTGCTGGTTTCATGGAACCTCAGTATCTTTTCTGATTTCTTGAAGGGAATTGCTAATAGCTTTCAGATTACTTAACTATTTTCCTAAATGTGTGGTCTAAAATTGCAGATGATTTTTGTAAGAATCTTAAATAAATTGTTTCTTTTCGTAGTTTAGGTTGATCATTTGTATGTATGTTGGTGGGTTTGGTAAAATTAATTCTCTTCATAGTGGCTGGTGTGGGGCTGTGTTTTGGATGTGGACTATTCTCTTCCCCTGTAAATCATCTGGTTACAGCTGTTCTTTTCCTTTTTGCCATTATCCAAATAATTGTCACTCATTCTCTACCTTACGCCTCTTTTTTCTTACCTAGGCTTCCTGAACAAACTCTCTATTTCCAATAACCAGTTATGACCATTTATTCCTAATTCTGGTTATGAACATAATGACTTTCAGTTCCTCCTGTTTATTACCCACATTCATACACCAGTGTGCAGTGCCTGGGTACAGTGCCAGGGATACTTTCTTCTTATTAATTCTCTATTGTAATATTCAGTAAAATAATTTTCCTCCTCTCCCTGAATTCTTCTGCTTTCCCTATGCTTTTGTGGTGTATTTGAACCTGTGGTGTGATAAAAGTAATCTGAAGGTAATTTAATTTACACCATTTATAGACAAATAGTAAAAATTCTTAAATGGCCAGAGAGTCCTGCTTTGCTTTTTTTTTTTTTTTTTTTTTTTTTTTTTTTTTTTTTTTTTTCCTGTGAAATGCTCTCCTTTGCCTGCTTGCCTTGCCAGCTTTGAGACAGGTTTTTTTACGACAGTTCAGCTCAAAAAAGACGATGTAACAAACAAACCTCTCGACCCCAGTGACAAGAAAACAGCCTAAAATCAATGCCCACATGGGCAGTCTGGCTGTCCCAGGGGCAACAAGACAGAGCCCACTGGCTTTTATGCTAAAGTTGTTTTATTGAAGGCTGTTGTCTGACATTCCTTAAGATTTTGCTGAACCACATCGGAAATGGGGAGAACACAGACAAGCTGTATAGATGCTGTGGTTAATTTAAATGTAATTTGTTTCACACACAACCCAACAAGACAAGCTATCATAATTTAAACATATTTTATTTAAACATAAACAATGGTGGTATTTGTGATGTTTAATTAAGCATAGATATTTACTTTCTAAATATTTGTTTAACCACACCAAACCACTGTCTATAAGCAAACACAATCTACCACTTGGCGAGACCAGGGTACTAAATCTGAAGGCAAACTTAACTCGTTTTTTTGAAAGAGCACCATGATTTATGGGTTGCTTCCACTGTCCTTCAGTTGTGGGCAAGGATTTTGACACGTTTCAGTGCCTGCTGGATGCTTTTTGACAGGTAGGAGAGAAGCATACATCAAAATTAGTGTGGGCAGCAGCAGAGGGGCGGATTCGGCCCCACCTGCCTCCAGCTCTGGGGTGCCAGCATAGGAAGGCCATGGACCTGTTGGAGTGATTCCAGAGGAGGCACCAGGATGATCAGGGGGATGGAGCACTTCTGCTGTGATGAAAGGCTGAGAGAGTTGGGATTGTTCAGCCTGGAAAAGAGAAGGCTTTGGGGTAACCTCATTATGGCCTTGCAGCGCCTGAAGGGAACTTAAAGTGGTAATTTATTTACAAGAGCATGTAGTTACAGGACGCAGAAGAATTGCTTACCACTAGAGAACAGGGTTAGATTAGGTATTAGGAATGAATTTCTCCCTGTGAGAGGGGGGAGGCGCTGGCACAGGGTGCCCAGAGAAGCTGTGGCTGCCCCATACCTGGAAGCGTCCAAGGCCAGGCTGGACGAGGCTTGGAGGAACCTGGTCTAGTGGAAGGTGTCCCTGTCCATGGCAGGTTAGAATGAGATGGTCTTTAAGGCTCCTTCCGACCCAACCATGCTATAATTCCGTGTTCCAGAGGGCTCACTCCCATGGGGCCGCACAGGACTTTAACACCGACAGGAAGGCGGGCCGGGCCGGGCCGGCCGCGGGGCCGGTGTCCCCTCCCACTCGCCCGGGAGCACGCAGCCGGTCCCGGCTCCCGGGGGGGCTGACGCTGTCGAGGGTGGCTGCCGTCCCTCCTTCCCTCCCGCCCTCCCGCCGTGTCAGCCGTGCGCGCGCACCCGCCCGCCCTCCCGCCGCCGGAATGTGGGCGACGCTGTCCCGGCCCTGAGGCGGCTGCGCGGCCCCGCCGGGCTGGAGGTGGCGGCAGCGCGGGGAGGACGGCCCGGTTGCACCGGTGAGGGATCAGGACTGCCCCGGGCCTGCCCAGCCCGAGCGGAGCGGGTGTCGTGAGGGGCGCAGAGGGGGGAGGTCACCTCTCCCTCAGGAGAAGGGGCGCGGGAGGAGAGGGAGCCGCCGGCCCGTCCTGTGTGACGGGTGATAGTGCCTGGTGACCCGAGGTGGTTCCTCCGTTGGTCGCGGGCCCTCTGGGCGGCGGGGGTGCAGGGCGATGGCTCCGTCGGTTCGTGTTGTTTGGTGTTTGTGTGTGTGTGCGGAGTTCCCTGGGCAGTGGCGCTCCGGGAGGACAGGAGCTCGAGCACAGTGCAGGATTTAAAAAATAAAGTTGTTTTCGTGGTGAGGAAAGCGAGAACGCTGTGGAAGCGTTCATCTCCCTGCCTCCTCCGCGGGAAAAGTGAAGTCACTTCCCAGGAGCCCAGACTAGCAAACTACTGTCCTAAATCTGTGCCGTCTGCATGCGTCAGTTTCATCTACGTTAGGTTTTATTTTGAGGTGGTTTTCTTCTCCTTTTTTTTTTCTTCTGGTGGTTTATTTTTTAAGCCCTCTTCCACTCTCCCGACCCGTGAGCTGGTACAAAAATTCTTGTCCTTAGATAAAAGTACTTGGAAAGCTGCTGATACCACCAGAAGCAGGTACGGCACTGAACGAAATGGACTTGGTGGCTCTCCTCGTGTTTAAGTTCCTGCAGTGTCGTGTGTACTTTGCTCCTGCTGTCACTCTCTCAAAGCTGTGCTGCTCAGACTGCTTGGTTTGATAGTGCTGTGAATAAGTCATATCCTGCCACATTTCACAGCTGTGTGCGTGTGTGTATCCATCCAGTGTGTGCCTGAGAGGGGGAAAAAAGATTCAAAATGTCAGTTCTTCTTTAAAACAGAGAAAAATCTAGCGACAATGAAGGAATAACTTGCTTAGGTAAGCATTGCTTGTCTCTCTCACTGTCGACCTCTGGTCTCACAACCACGTTGTTTTTCAGCTCAAACTTTCAGAAGGGCAGTGCTGTCAGTTTCCAGAGAGACATCTTGTTGATGGTACAGGCAACATTTTGTTATCCCTTTAAATGCAGAAAAGGTACTGTGGCTTTATTTAACCAAACCTCCATGATATAGGCCAAATCCTGACTGCCTGTCAGACCAACCTGGCTCCAGATTTTATGCAGGTTTACTAGGTGTGTAAGGTTGGTTCTGCAAATTATGCCTCTGCTTAAGTTTTAAGTAGGATTTATGTGGATTACATAGTAATAATTAATATGATTAATAACTTACTTCGTAGTTTAAACTTGAAAAGACTGCAAATACAGTTACAGTAAACACAAATTGACTCCAGTGTTGTAAGGATGCTGCCAGTGAATGTCCCGAGGAGAGCCAGCACCAGCTGATGAATGCCAGAACTCAGGGAGTGACAGAGCCTTCCACTACTTNGGGCGGGGCGCGGGGAAGAGTGGAACAGTCGCAGGTGTTGTGATGGGCCTTAGCTGGGAGCTGGCTTTATGGCCAGGAAGTTAATGGCAGAAGCCACAGCTGCTAGAAGAAGCTGCATTGTGTGTTTGCTTGACTTAAGCTATTTGTGGTGAAGGTAGCAATGATAGTAAGGGTGGTGGCTCTTTTCTTTTTTCTGCCAGTACTGTCTTAGATTGATTATGAAGCCATGGTGTAATTTTTAATTTACTTTTGATAACATTATGTGGGCTCAAGAGCCATGTCTGTGTCTCTGTTCTTCCATGGGCCCACGGAAATTGCTATGGTTTTTTTCTTCTCTCTCCTTTGTTCATCTGTTCTGCTCTCTGAACTTTTTGGTGAGTTCTTAATTTCAGGGAGTGATCTCGGCATTTTGTAAATTTATTCAGCTCTAATTTAAAAATACTTAGTTGTATATTGCTGTTACCTCTGCTGTAAATAGGAAGGTTATTTCAAACCTGACTGACCTTAGTAATTACACACTTTCTGATTTCTAGTCTAGATTAATTTGTCATGGGATTATACTCATTTTATGCACCCAGTGATCTGATAGGTTTTATTGGCACACTTGATCTTGGTAATAAAAAAAAAAAAAAGCCGCTTTTAACAAAAAGGATGCAAAAATGTGTGGAAATACACCATGGAAGGCTTGTTTTCTCTTTGGGCCACCAGCCCATACTAATCATTCCTGTAATAATTCTCAGCTTTTCCCCATGAATTTTAATCTTGATCTATTCAGTGAGAATTGAAATGCACCTTTCAGGCATTAACATTGAGCTTCTGGAGGTGTTCTTTTAGTGCAGGTTAAGTTGTTTTCAAGTATATTTTGATGTGTTTTTGAAATTCATACCTTTGGCAGTTTGTTCCAGTCTCAATCTTACTCTGTTATAGTGGTACAGCTGTTGAGGGAGTCATTATTGTAACTTGGATTGCTGAAGGGATTCCTTCTTCTTTGAAGAAGTCCTAGTCCATAAACAAAGACTGACATGGTTTAAAATTATTTATTTCACCTTTTTTCCTGTCTTCTTAATTTTAAAGAGAAACAAAACCAATGTGTAGATTATTAGAAAACCTCTGTGGCTTTTAAGGTGTTTATTTAAATTTGCTGTCAGGAGTGTTCCCAGAGGGGACTTGGTGAAGCTGACAGACTAGTCTGTTGGGTGTGACTGTTTGTAAACAGAACATAAATACATAAATGGGCTTCCAGAGTCTGCTTAGTGAAATAGATTGCTCTGAAAGGTGGGTAAAGCCCTTGTGGAAAACATGTTAGGTTGTGTCTTTCATGGAATAATTCTTACTCTTTGGAAGGAGTAGCGGGGACAACTGTCTTTCTAATGTTTTTAAGTGGACAGAGGGAAAAAAGAGCTTTTGCCGCAAAATGAGATGGGTCCCAGCCCTCTGCTTTCCTACTCTCATCATCCCTGTCTCATGAGTCAGGATATTGAAGAAGTTTTAGATTTAGGGGTTTTTTAGATCAAGTAAGCTTAAAAGTGTAAAATTTTTCTGATGCTGAAAACACGTTTCCTGGTTGTGGGGAAAGCACAGCAGTACAAAGGGAAGAAGCTCTAACGGCAAGAAGATAAGACATACGTACATTTCTGTGTACAACACTGGATGTAGGCTTACTGTATGTACAGCAGAATGGGAAGTTTGAAATACATGATAAAAAGTAATATGCCTGATGAAAAACCTGATGAAGGAAAGTTTCTAATATAGAATAATTGGCAGGTCAAGTAGTAAGTTCTTAAAACAGAGTTATTTAGCTTGGAAGGGGCTTCTGGAGGTCATCTGATCCAGCTCTTTACATGTATTAAAGCAGGAATAATTTAGATAAGATTGTTCCAGCCTTTAACACCTTTCTAAGTAATCTCTTTCCACATTTGTCTGCACTCAGTGATTTTTTTTCCTCCCTCCCTTTAAGCTAGTTGAAATTTCCTTTCCAACTTGTATCTGTTGCCTCTTAGCATGTCAAAGTCCATCATCCAGAAGAGTCCAGTTTTTTCTGTACCCTTTCATTAGAGAGCTGACAGTAATAAGGATTCTTTAGAGCTCTTTTCTTGACCAGATTGTGCAAACTTGGTTCCATCAGCCTCTCACTGTATGCCATGTGCTCCTGCCATCTGGCCAGCTTGGCCACTGGCCACGCTCCAGAGTGTCTGTGTGAGTCCTGCACCAGAGAGCCCAAACCTGGCTGCGCTGCAAGCACGGCCTCACAGGTGCTGATCAGAGGGCATTGATCCTTCCCTGGACCTACTGCCTGAATCCTGCACACAGCCCACGCTGTGCTCACCTGCCTTTGCTATGAGGATGGACTGGTGACTTATTTTCAGAATTTTGTCTGCTGGGATCTCCAAATACTTTGCTGAAAAAGTGACTCTTTATCTAGTTCATGTTCAGCCTGTCTCATCACAGGATGTTGTTCTGTTACTGGTACAGGACCCAGCACTTGCCTTCACTGAACTTCACAAGCTCTTGCCTTTCTGCTGCCTGTCCTGGTCCCTCTGAATAGGAGCTGACCACTCCTCGCACTTCAGTGTCACTGGAAACTTACTGAAGATACAGCTTATCCCATCATCTAGGTGATTAATAAAGACATCAGGTGGTGCTGCTGGTTTCAGCAGTGGTCCCCAAGGGATGTGACTGCAACTGCTAGGATGGAACTTGGTACAGCTGGTGGCTGTTCTTTCAGCTCAGCAGTCCAGGCAAATTCCCAGACACCTCATTGCTCACTTACCCCGTGCCTGTCTCACCAGTTTGGCTGTAGGGATACTGTGGGAGACTGTCGTTAATGGCCTTCTGTGTTCAGTGCTCTTCTATCATCTGCTAAGCCAGTTGTCTCCTTGCAGTAAGGTCTTGTGTTCATCAGGCATCAGTTCTCCTTGGTGAATCCATGCTAGCTGTTCCCTGTCATCTTCTTGTACTTCTTGAGCAGGGGGATGCCTTCCAGGAGGATTTGCTCTATAATCCTCTCATGGAGTTAGTAATAGTGATCTACTACTGATCTGTAGTTGCCTGGATCCTCCTCCTTGCTCTTGAAATTGGTTGTGATATTTGCCTTTTTTCCAGTCAGAAGGAACCTCTCACAGTCTCACGGCCTTTCAAAAAGTGGTATCTCAGCTACACTGGCCACCTCCCTCAGGATTCTTAGATATAGCCCATCTGGCTACATAGATTGTATGTTTCCAATTTCCTGAAGTGCTTCCAAACTTCATCTTTCTCATTTGGAGGGAACTTCTTACTCCAGTAGACTGCTACTGGGCTCAGGGGTCTGGAAGTCTTCTGAGTGGACCTTGCTAGTGAAAACTGGGACAAAAAGGTTCATGTATGTCATCCTTTTCCATGTACTTTGTTCACAGGTGACTTGTTCCACTGAGCACAGAGAGCACTCCTTCCTTACCTTTCCTTCTGCTGCCCGTGTTGATTTTTCCCAATGCCATCCTAAAGCCTGTGTCTTTGGGCTGCTCTTGGGTAGCTTCTCCAGCATCTGCCCGCTGGGTGCTTGTGAAGCAGAGATCAAAACTTTTTTGTCTGTAAATATGTAAAACTTTGAAACTATTTGTTAATGAATGGTTCTAACCTCAGCTCCTTGTGGTTGAATGGAAGATGTCAGTTCCCCCTAAGCAAGCAGCAAGCATTATCAAGCTCTTGTATAAGGGGGTAAGTCCTGCCTGAGGTGTACCAGCAACTTGTACAGGGGAGGGAAAGCAATGAGAAAAATGATCCTCATCTCTTTTTTATTATTATTCATTTTCTTTCCCCCATCACTAAAGTAACTTAACTCCATGTAGGAATTTTCAGTTTCAGTGTATGCCCTTCTTCTTTTATTGAAAAGGAGATGTTAATATTTAACAGCAAGATGGGTGGACAAATACTTGATGCCATCTGTACATAAATGCTTCCAGTTGGAATTAGTTTAATTATTTTCTGTTGATGCATGAATCCATTTTAGAAATCATTGGGATAAACTAAAATTTTGGAAATTTAAGCATTTTTTATTCAAGAAAAATAAGGGAATAAGTTCTTGAGTTAAAATCTGTGTAGACAGTCTGAAACAAAGTCCTTGATTAGTTTAAACCCTCTGCATGTACTTGATGGATCCTACAGTTTCCTAACGGGTATAGGTGTGATTTGTGCAGATGTTCTGGTGACTCAGTGGTGTCAAGGTAAGGCTGTGGGTATGTCAGTCACTGGTCTGGCTGTTCTGTCCAAACAGGGCCTCGGCATCTGTTTGGACTAGAAATACCCTTTTTAGCATGGTTGGGAGTTCTGAGGTGTTTTCTGGTATAGTAGAAAGATTTTGAAGTGGACTTACACTTTGATGCAAAATAGTGCACATTAACTGTGATAATTAATGGTAAAACTAATCTGCACGTTTGCCTTCATGAACTTTCATTTTACGTTAGGCTACTGGCAAACTCTTGAATAGTAAAGCTCGTTACTAATGGTGGTGGACACCTCCTGTCTTAATTGCTGAAATTCGTGGTGTCTCACATGATTTCTAACTAGAGAAGAAAAGGTAAAAGGGCAGAGAAAAGGAAAGTGAAAGGTGTTTTTAAGAAGCAGTAAACTGTCGGAACAGGATTTCAGTCTGTGAGTGAATCTAAGAGTGGATTTTGAAGGCCGTTTGCTAAACGGTTTGGCAAGGTTTCCATGTCACTCTTGGCCTTAGAAATGAAATAAGGTGGTTGCTATCATACAGTGTATCAATGACACAGGTGAGGAATGAAATTGGTGTGAATGTGACTGACAGCAAAGTCCTTTCTCAGCATGTGCTGTGAAACTTGTGTCATAGTAGTTCTTTTAATGAAAGGAATCAGTTTTGAGTAACCAGTCACGACCAATCCCTGGTCTTCTCTTGCAGGCAAATAATCACAGCTCTCAGAATGTCTCTTTCATTTTGTGTGTGTGTGTGTATGTATTTCTTTATTTATTTATTCTTTCATCACCAAACCTCTGTATGTTGTATTGCAAGGTGTGATGGTGCAAGTTTCCAGAAGACAGTTACTTGGTAATTACGGAACAGTCTTGAGGTTACCCTTCTTGTCAGTGATAAGTGATGCTTAAACCTCTGACTTTCAGGGTGTTGAGCTAAGTTAAGTGGCTGTGCTTTCAGTTCAAGTGTCTGATTAGGTCATGTCTGTTGTACATACCTAAAGTCACACAATAAGATTTTTTGGGGGTAGAAAGCAAGTTGCAGATCTGTTGTCCATGCATATGACTTTAATTTTTTGTTTTGGAAGGAAAAAGAATGGGAGTTGAGGCTTTGTCCAGGAATATTCAAAGGATTGACTTTTAGTGTAAACTAAAAGTTTATGTGAGAAGTAGTTACATTTGAATGCTTTGCTTTTCTGTCCAGTACAATTACTCATGTGGTATTGCAGCTTCACAGTGGGGTAAGAGTGGCATGTTTCCAGGTGGGTTTGAATGTTTTGGTTATAAATTCTGTACCAATCTGCCTTTTCTGAAGTTCCTTCAGTGGAAAACAGTTTAAAGTAGTTCAGTTTAAATATTTTGACTTGATTACTGCACTTTGCAGAGATCTGAGGTCTTGTTATCGTCTATTTCAGCATAGTAAGTAAAACAGTTCTAATTTGTGCCTCTCTTGCCTATGCAAAATACTACTGTTTTTTTCTGAAATTAGACAAAATGTTTTTGCTGAGATCCACAGATCTCTTGCAGTACACAAGTTTGTAAAAATACAAATACATATTTGTATTTTTAACAAATACATTGCAATTTAAAAAGTATGTATGTGTTATTTTTCTCTTTGTTTTCTCACTCTTTATTCTCGTCCCAAGATTTTAATTAAGGGTGAAGACTGTGCGGTGCCTTTTCAGTGCTCAGGCCTCTACAGGCAAATCAGTCTGAAAATAAAATGCAAATATTCTTAATCTAGTGCTTTGTCTCTCCCTGTGTGTGTTTAGATACAAAATACAAAGTTCAGAATTTTAATTTAGAAACTGGTGGAGAAATTTAATAGCTGACTAAAATTTGAAAATAATTTGGAGGTTTTTTCTTTGTATTTAAATAAGATATTGGTGTATTTCCCTTTATTAAGAGTTTAAATGCTGCAAGCTGGTATTGTTTTTCCTTAGAAGCTTGGAGTTTTTAAATTAGGTATTACTGAGAAACAAATACTAGATTATATGATTTAGACTGACCAATCTGAAATGCATGTGGCAGAGATGGATTTTTTTTTTTTCATTCTGTAAACCCTTCATTTTATTTTGTTCCACTGGTGTATACTTTCATTGTTTCCTGTTACTTTGAGGTGCACTCTCAAATAACTGGTTGGTGGCAGCGCTGCACAGCTGCCGCTGGTGCTGGCTGCTGGGTTTGGTCTGTGTTCTGTGCACTGTTGTGCTCACGTTGGTGCTTGTGCAGTTAAGTGTGATCCTAGTAGGGAAGGCAGGAAGATTTGCAGCTTCTTTAAGGCCATTTTTCACCTCCTGCATCTTCCAGATATGACTGAAATCTGTGTGGTTTTTAAATGCCATCATCTTCTGCTTGAACTTGAGTGCAAAACAGCAGTGGAGTTGAATGAGAACTTTTTGTGTGTGCCAGCAGTTGTTTTTGGAGTAAAACTTCAGCTGGAACTTGGGTCAGGCAGTCTGGTGAAGAAGACTGGACCTTGGAGACCTTGGTCCCTTCTGTTTATGTTGGCAGTTTGTGTTTGCTCACAGAAGTACACTCATACCATAAGAGGTGTTTTTAACCCTGCCATACTTGATCCTAATTGTTAAAAATTAGTGTTGGCAGCATAAACTTGCAAGAAGTCAGGAACTGATAACTAGAATTATTCTTAGACATAACTGTTAAATAATTCTGAGGAAACGAGTAAGGAATGGAAGTCAGTAACTGCTTTTTTCATTGTTTTAAAGGTTAAATCTTACTGTTTATTCCTGTTAGATGTGTATAAAAACTGTGAGGGGAGAGGGGAAATGAATTGATCAAAATGTCCAAGAAAATACTTTGTCAAGTTTGAAAACAGTAATGTGAAGCTGGAAGGTCTTCATAGTTGTTTGGAATGATAATTTGCTTTTGACCCTTATGGCTTCCCCTTTCTGATTCTTCTTTTCTTTCATCATATTGAGACATCTGTAAGTCAGACTGCACATAAAGGGGTCAGAGTGAAATGTGGTTTAGAATTGAGCTTTTGATAGTAGCCAGAGAAATCAGAGGGTATAATTAGGGAAATGGAAGTGATCCTTGTTCCAGCAGTCTCTCCCAGTTTCTCTCTCTGGCCTTTGTGATTCTGTTTTTTGTTATTTCTGGCAGTAATTGAGCTCCAGGGGTCTTATTGGGGAGTATGGAAAGAGCAGGTGAGTTGTTGTGTACGTTTCCCATGAAATTTGTGTGAAGTGGCGCAGCAATTCTGCATTTGCACAGTGCAGTTGTGCAGTTTATTATCATTGGTTTTGCTGGGGCTTCTGAAAACCCGACTGGTGACTTTGCACAGACTCAGCTCTGACTTGGGTGTGGGGTGGCTGCTGGTGCTCTTCTAGGTCACACTTCACATTGAGGTTTGGATTCCTTGTTCTGAGAATGCTTCAGGTATTCCATGGGTTTGTTCCTGGCGGGACAGCACTGCCTGCTCTGGCTCTGAGGCTGATTGAGACACTCTGCCTTTGGGAGTTGCATTCTCTTAACTGTGCTTGACATTTCAGTAGCTTGTCCATAACTTAACACTCTCACTTAAAGGAGACAGGGGTAGAATGCTGAAAACAAGGTTGTGGAAAAGGTTGGTTTACATAACCACTTCATAGAGCACAGCCTTTTGTCCTACTTCACCTTTCTGTCATTTTTTACTGTTAGATTAGCTACCTGTAACTTCCTCTCTTTGTTTCCTTAAGTAAAAGTATTTTGTGGAAGTATTCAGTATGTAAACATGTACATTTTCGTATCTACATGTAATGAAAGCCACACATCATTTATGTTGAAACTGATGGTACAGTGTGGTAATATTTGGGAAGATCTGAAAGTCTGAGAGACAGAGATGCTGATTAAAAAAAAAAGAAGAAGAAAAAAAGGCATACTAAACACAGATTTTTGGCTTCTCGTGTCTTTTTTTATGCAATCAAGTGAATTTATCAAACTAGAAATACAATGAAATGCTTGAAATTGAAACTGCTCTGGATAGCCTGCCTCAACAGACAGATAGTGGGTTTGTTCATGATTGTTGGCTGATGTGAGACAAGAAAATTGCGTCAAGAAAATTAATGACTTTTTCTGTATTTTTTGCAAAATTTTTGCTGATACGATATAAGCAGCTATCTTGTAATATTTTAGATGTATTTCCCCAGCAAGAGCTTATTCTCTGATTTTTGTACACTGTTGTAGATTAACCTGAGGCTTAGGCCAAAAATAATCCACAAGATTCATTCAATTTTATAAGTGAGGTGTGTAAGATCTACATAATGATAATCTGGCCAAGAGACCAAGTTTATTTATTTAAAAAAAAAAAAATAAAAAAAAAATTGAGCCATTTGTCTTTGAGCCTAGTGATAGTTTAATCCTAAGAAGGATCTGAGAAGTCTTTTTTTCTTTTTAACATAGATTTTGTCTTTTATTGCAATTCCGTTTACTAATTTTGATTACTAGAAAAAAATGCAAAAGCAAATGAAAAACTTTCATTGTGTTATAAATGAGATAGCCAATTCTTAATAACAATAATGATTTATTATGACGACAATTGNTTGACAGCCTCAGATCAATTGATCTATTGAAACCTTTTCTTTCCTGTAATCATTACATGAAGGTGAATTTTGAGTCTCTTCTGTAATACTTTGAGATGTGTTTGTTAGCAGTTTCAAGAAATTGAAAGTAACTGCAGGTAGTGCAATGGAAATATCTGTGTTTGTATAACTTTTTCAATTACTTGCTCATATAGATTTGAAGGATACTTCCTTTGAGTCAATTTTTTTTTTTTTTTAAATCAGAATTATAAAATACTCTTAATTGTTTATTAGCTGCACGAGCAAGTTTTTGTATAGGGATTAGTTGATTGCTTTCATGCTACCTTTCCAAGCTGCAGTTTTTACTTGAATTACAGAAAGATTTTGAAGTAATTCGATTAGTGAATTTGATCACATGGAGAAATCACCTCAGGGAACACACTGTCATTTAAAAATCCAGTATGTCTCTTTCAGTTAAGGAAGGTCCACATCATTCCTTCATGCTTGTGTTGCAGAAGCTTTCTTCTAAATTCCTAGAAGAGTTTAGGTAATTTGAAAGACTTTTAATAGTGATTTGAATGTTGAGGCAAAACCTTGTTTTTTCCTCCTCTTGATCAGTGTAATGAGCAAAGTGGTTTGCTTCTTCAGACTTCAGATGGAAAAAGCCAAGAAGCAGAAAGTGAAGGAAAGGCTTTACTTTTTTATTATAGTATGATTAGGGGGATAGTGTGATGTGTTAGTACTAGGTATGTCTGATTACTTATTGACCTCTTCTAACCAATGGAAGATCGTCTTTCTGTTAAGGGAATGGTCTTACTGTTGTGTAGGAATTTCCATTCTGTAAGACCTGTCAGGGCCTTTGGAATTAATAACAGAGCTGCATTGTGGAATATATTTATGAAAACTTGCCCTAGCAATGTGAAATGCCAGCAGATTAGTTGTGACATGTGGACCGTGTTGGGACTTCACTGGTCGAATAAAAATTAGAGTGGTAGCTGAACCAGTGCACTTTGTCATACATAGAAGTGGGAGAAACAGTGGTTAGAAAGAGGGTCATTTGGTGTGGCTTTTCCTTGTCATGCACATTGTTCTGTGTTTGTCAACTTCAGGCAGGTAACTTTCAGAAGGTTTCACTTGGTCTTTAGAATGACTATGGTTTCTTTCTTCATCTTTTCATGTTGTATCTTTATATTTAGATGTTCAAGTGACAATGTAAAATCTTGGCTTCTAACCTAAAGGGTTTTAAATATATGTGAAAATTTATTTTAAATGTAAATGTTATTTGTAGCTTATGTGGGAGTATTTTATTTTTACCGAGAAGCTTGGTTTTGTTTCATACTACAAAGGAGGGGGAGTTTGTGCTTATCAAATATTGGGGGCACTGTTGAAAATACAGTTTTGATACAACAGCAGTAGAAGTCTAGATTATCGCTGTCAAATCAAAACTCATAGTCCTTGCAAGTTTGAAAAATCTGTGACTGAGGTATGAAAAAAGCGCCTGGTGTTGTTATTCATTTACAACTTGTGACTGCCTTGGACAGCTATTAGAATGATGGATGTAAGATTGAAAAAAACCTAAGGAGAATGAGGTTAGAAAGGACCATGAAACATTGCCTAGTCCATCCCACAGTCAGTGCTGCACTGACTGCTGGTTAACAGCTTCTGAGAAACATTTCTGCAGGTTTTAGTATAAAGGTACCTAATGAGCTTAAGAACAAAATGTGATTTCAAGTTAAATCTGCAAAATCTCATATTCCCAGAATGCAAGTTGCAAACCTCCAGGTAATAATTGTCATAACTTCCAATTCTGGCTTGGAGGAACAAGGATTTTACAAATCCTGAGGCAGTGGGGGCTGGGCAGTGGATCAGGATTTCTGGCAGTGTCAGTGACGTTGTGACACAGGATAAGGCGCTGGTTTGGCACCGACGAGGACTGGCACCTGGGATCACTGCTGCCTTGTCTCATGCTGCTCTTCCATATGGGCTCTTTTGCTCTACATCATGTAATTATTTCTGCACAGAGTAACATGTGGAGAAAATTCCTGGTTGAAATACTCAGTTTATTTAATGGACAGAGGTTGTTCCATTGACTGCATTAGACCAACACTGTTATTTTTACAGTTAGGGAATAAACCATTAAATAATCTCCTTATAACAAAGATTGCATTATGCTTCTGCTTTCCTCTAGAATATAGGTCAGTATATTTTTGAGTGATGATCCAGTTTGGTAATTTGGCTGGTGATTGGTTTCAATTTGCATGCTGCCTGCAAGCATCACGTAGCAATCACAAAAAAAGCAACTTGGGTTTGTCAAACTCCAGCTTTGAAAAATTGCATACTCTTGCTTCTTTATATTTTCCAAAGTTAAAAATTAATTACTGGCTGCAGAAATTATAGTGTTAGTTTTCAGCTGGTGTCAAGGAAACAGTGTGAAAGGGTACTAGAGTTGCTTTATTATCCTTGAGGCAGAATGAGCTACTGCTTAAATGAGTAAACCTGTTTTCCAGAACTTGATATATAAAGTGTGGTTTTTTGGTTTATTTTTGTTTTTAATAAGGTACACATAAAGACTCGTAACATCTCTGTAGAGTAGCAGAAGAACGCTTATCTGTTATACTCTTTGGAAGGGAATAAATAGAGAGGAGAAAGGTTTTTCTCTTAAGCAGCTGAAAATAAAATGTATTTCCTTAGGTTGGTTAAACACAATTGGATAAGTTAACATCCACTATACTTTTAAACAGCATGAGTCAGTCTTGTGGCAGCAAGAGGCGAGTGTGCTTGTGTGTTCTGGTCTCCTACTGATGTCTCTTCTGTGTGTGGACAAATCTTAGGCCTGAAAATTTATTTAAAGTTCGAAAGAATCCCACCAACCTTGTTTTTAACTTTGTTTTGTCTAAGGTGTAGCTTGTCATCCATGACTCCTGCTTGCTCAAATTGCACAAATAAACAGAAGAAAGCCCCCAATTTGCTAGGAGGCTGCCTTTGTAGCCAGCAGCTTTCCTGACGTGCTTTCACTTACCTGGCATTTCATCCAGTGTTCAGGATGGATGCTTCTGCCACCCAGTATGTACATTTTAGGGGTTGAGATTGGTGGTTTGTTTTTTCAGTTTGCCTCACTTGGGTCGTGTTCCAACTCAGTACCAACCATATGCCTACCATTCCTCTGGGAGGGTTCTTCACCTTGGTGGTTTTAAGCTAAATAAAAGCAGTATTTTTTCCAGCAAGCAACTGTATACTGTGACTGTGTAATATTTAAGCGATTCATTGGGTTATGCTTAACACAGAGATTCAAGTGTCAGGAAAGCTGGTTCTCTCCTTTCCAGTAAATGTCTCAGTATTCACCCTGAGGTGTGTTTGACAAGTGCTGCTTATTATTTATTTGAGGAGATGCAGATGTAGTATGTTTTTGAAGGAGAACAGACTTTTTCTTGTTTGTGTAGTTCTCTTTTGATTCTGTTTTCCTTAAGTTGCCATTCTTTGGCTGTGAGATTGAAGTG
>VYZR01114390.1:0-12500 GCA_013400675.1 Oxylabes madagascariensis
ACACTGTAACCTAGGACATGGAGGTAGGAAAAATGTCCATCTATTCATGGTGAAATAAAGCAGTGTTTTGAAAAGTCTGCAAAGAAATTAGACTGCTCAAGTGACCTGGAGATATTGTCCTTGCTGCTGCTTAAGGACAGTTATCTTTACAAAACAGTGGACTATCATAGTGCCATCCTTACTGCCAAAGATACTCCTCTGATTGTTCCTATGTCCTAGGATGCTGGAATCTTCATTTTCTTCTCTGATTTTCACTTTTTATTTTATACATACTTATATATACAGTTATTTATATATACATACACATACTTCATGCAAAATTCTCTGTTAAACTATAGCAAAAAAAATTAAATGAATCAGTTTTGTGTAATTATGTAAATATATATGTGCATATTCCAATCATACGTACAATAAATTAATTCTCAAATTAATATATATGTTACATCATATCATATGTGAATGAACAGGTGAACATTTTCTAATTAATTTTTTCTAACACAACGTTCTGCAAGCATTTTCCATTTCTCAAAACCATCTGGATTTTGTGTTTCTCAAAACCATCACTGCCTGAAATGGAGCAATAGAGACAAGGAGGAAGATTGTTGCCTTCTAAGACATATTCTGCATCTAGACTGTATGAAAAATATCGCCAAAAATATTCAGGAAATTCTAGTTCCCCTTTTCTCATTTTTTTAATTCATCTTTGAAACTCAGAGATGCAGGATACATAGGAAAAAACCCCAGCTGACTAATAGTGAAGGATGTATTTAATCATGTTTGAAAAATGATAAAATTAGAAGTTGATGTGGACAGAATTTAAGAGGACTTTGCACCTTCATAGTTAAGACATAAGATGATCACCAGACCAGATCACAAAAGCAAGTTTAAGTTCATTTGTGAATGTGTGCCAATTTGGCAGATACCCTACTTCTGAAACATTCCTTTCTGGCAATTCTTGGAAGATATTTTCAAGAACGATTATGTCATTAACCTGTTTCAGTATGTCAATTTTATGATAGAATTTGTATATCTTTATTGAAAATCTCTGTTTCATTTAAAATTCTTTGAATGACAAAATAGAAACAAACACAGAAGGAAATATGATACTGCTGATTTAATATCCCATCCCTCCAAACCCAAACATTCCCAGGGTTACCACATCTCTTTTCTACTGGACACTTCTCTGCAAAGTCTCTCTGCAGACCTGATTCCCCACTCATGACCTGACCACAGTAAGGGCCAAAATAATTGCAATGGATGGTGGTGAAGATGTCTCAATGTGTATTTAGAGGAATTTCATACAGATTTTGCTCACAGATACAAATGTTTGCCAACCATTCAGCCGTGCTTTGTTCCATCCCTAATACTGTAAGTCACAGAGGAGCTCTCCTCATGCTTTTCCTTGTTAGTTTTTGAGGAGGCAAAATCCAGGCAGCTGGTTCCTGTCCTGTGATCACACTGTTGGCTGAGTTTTTTCTCTTGTGTATCTATATGCTGTGCCAGCCAAAATTTACCTACTACTGCTTTCACACAGACCTCATAATCACTTCAACAACGTATGCCAAATTTTTTTGCATACCTTATTCATGAAGCCTTTTCTTTCTTCGTTCACTCAGTTCATATCTACCTGCCTAACACTTAACTTCAAAAACAAGATTGTTTAGTCCTGGGGAGGGGTCATGCATAGTTCACTCAAAAACATCACACAAATATTTAGAAGTTACTATAGACGTATTTCTGGTCGCGTCTGGAGAGCTTGAGTTTAAACGCTGATCATTAGCTCATCAGCAGTTCAAACCACAGAAATAAAGGGTGGCACTTTAAAAAGCTCTCTTGTTCAATTTAATGGCTTTTAACCAAATCTAAATTTAGGATCCCATCAGGTATGGCTGAGTGTTGTTATTAATTGAAGATTTTTTTTTTCATACTTACAGGAAATACATTCTTCACATTTTACAATTATATTAACTGCCAAGCCTTTTGAAGGCAGTAAGCAATGACTGCTACTTATAGAGCAACCCTTCTATAAAGCAATATGGTTCACCTGTGATTTCATCTGTTTGACTCACAGATTTTAAAACCACAATTTTACCTTTTTATTTGGAAAAACAAAACCAAATTTCTTTGTATACTTGATTTAAAATAATTTTTCAAGCCTTTTCCTTGCATTTTTCCTGCATTTGATGCCTGTAGTTATATCAACAACTTGTTGTGTTTGAAATTAATCATCTAGTGATCATAACCTGTAATAAGAATGTAGTACTGCAAATGACCCCAACTAGAATTTCTAAATCCAACTTCAAATGTTTCTCCAAAATCACCTTTGAGCAGTCATAAAGTACAACCCCAAGATCCAGAACATCCAGTACTGATGCTGTATTGCCGACCCATGTGTAGAGATCAGGATGAGGAGAATTGTAGCTGGGCACCAGGCATTTCTCCAGAGAGGACATCCGTGCTCTGCTGGAAGGAAAGACTTCTTGGTGTGACTAGTGGAACTGCTGGAAAGGCTGGGCAGCAGAGCCAGACCCCTGGGACTGCCCAACACCCACAGACCAAAGTTCCTGGTACTGGAGACCCTCAGAGGAAGTGCAGGGGTCAGGGACACCCCCACAGTTGGCAGTGAAGGAGCAGTTGTGAGCAGGAGGGAGCTCACTTGGTTGAAGCTGTGTGCATGCCTGAGGGCAGTATGGGGTAAGAAGTGGTGTTCCCATAAGGAATTCTTTCCACACATAGAGTTTTAGGCTGAAAGTAAGCCTGTGGACTTTAGGGGAGACCATCAGCAATAGCTGTGTGCCCCCAGAGCCCTGAGGCAGAACTGCTTTGTGACTTTCAGGGTGCAGCTGGCAAGCGGGAGCCCACACGTGTCCTCATGTCATGAGGACCTCAGCTGGTGGCAGCAAGGAAGGCTCACACAGGGGCTTGTTCAATTGTACAGGTACCCCCTCTTTGGAAGGCAGAGTGCCTTTCCCCTTCCAAGTCCTGCAGAAGGGAGGTCCTGCTCCAGCTTGTATCTCATTCCATCGGTGAAGCCTCTGTCACTGCAGTGCTGACGGAACATAATTGCTCACCTGAAAGAGGATCACTGAGATATGAAACGTGGTGTTCTGAGGCTGTGGTGAGGTTAGAAGTGTTGACATGCCAATAAAACCTCCATGTAAAAATGTTTAGTTAGTATAAAAGGCAACAAGGAAAAGTCTAAGGAAGGACTAGGTGCCACGACAGCTAATACTCCTCTCTAGTATCTGACCTCTGTAAGGCTGGAAGTAAAAGAAGTTAAATGAACTCTGCATAATTCTTTATGTTTAATCTGTCACGAAACCACCTCATGATTCAGCATTTGTGTCAGCCTGTTTGGGGGAGGCTCTGCTGCGAGAGCAGAGGGCTGTGACAGACCAGGACCGAGGCATAACCTGCTGGAATCTGTGTGAGCGAGGACATTCACTCCGGTCCTGCCCACGCTTTGTCTTTTTTTCCTCACTGATGTTGTTGGCTCCAGATTCTGGATGTTTGAGGACACAGTCATTTGCCGTGCTCCAACTTCGAGGAAGAATTTTTCAATTTTTGACAAGGCCCTTAGAATCACATTGCAGAGGAAAGGGTGTATTATAATTATCAATATCAATAGTAATAAAAGTTTATTAAAGGCCATTAAAATGAAAGGGGATGGCTATAGATCCCATCACTCTGAATTGACTCCCTCCTCTTGTGTTAATTAGAAAACTCAGATAATGGTTCTGTGGGGGAGTGCAGGGGAAATTTAATTACGAAAGTTTAATGGGCCACTATCTACTTCCTGCCAGATTAAAAACTGATGATTTACACTATTTTAGATACTACTGAGGGCTCGCTAACAAAATATGTTGCAGAACAAAGAGTAATACAAGACTTCACCCAGAATCTTTGCTCATTTTATAAACAAAGACATAATAATGTAGACCTGAAACCCAAATGGCTGTGACAGAGCTGTTACACCAAAAACTGAGAGAAATTGTGAGCAGTCTTTGTTAGGTTTTTCATTTTGTTGTTTATTCTATGTAAATAAAGAAGACATTTGCATAAGCAGAAATGTCTGCCCCCACAAAAAGCAAAAAAAATAATAATAATGAAAAAGCCAACCTAATTAGCTTTAAGGTCATTTTTCTGTTATTGAGGTAAGCTAGCAACTCTGTTGATTTTTAAAAGTTCTAGGAGTGGAATTTGTGTTCACAAACATACAGTCATGTTCTTCAGTCCATGTTCTTACTCCTTCCAAATTTCATGGCAATTTTTAATAAGCAGGTATTTAGTGAATATTTTTTTCTTAAAAATAAGTGTTAGTTTGAAAATTGAATCAAAATGCCTATGACGTAAGTGTGAAACAGATAAAATCAGTTGTCTGAAATTCCTCGTTTTCAGAATCCCCAGGCAGCCAATTTGTGGGGAGTTATGGCCAGACAGAACCTCAAAATTATTCACTTTCTGGAGAAGTTTGGAATCTGACACCTGAAATTAGTAGCTATTTTTGAAGCATTAGTCTTCCTGAACTCATTATAGGAGTGATAATTCAGCAAAGTCTGCAAAGCAGCTACAGGAATCTCTCTTCAAGTTTTACCTGCTGGTTCCATTTAATGCAGAGGTTTGTTATTAAATTTCTGTTTCCATTTAATTCAGTGGTTTACGATGAAATTTAACTCTTGTCCTTAACAACTCTATTTTTAGTGAAAAAACTGTATCATATTCAAGTGTGATCAAGATAAATTTTCAGTTGTATTATTTTTTAGAGTTAAATGCTTAACTTTAAAGAGGTTTTCGACAAAAACAAACAAACAAACAAACAAACAAAAAACACACACACAAAAAAAACACCAAACAAACAAAAAAACAAAACCAAAAAAACCAAAACCCAAACAGTGGAGCGAAAAATATGATGTATCAAATGCTGTATTTTTAAATGAGGGTGGGAAAAGAAAAAAAAAAATAAGAGAGAGGAGAAGAAATAGAAGGAACAATGCCCAAAAGAAAAAAAAAATCTAATGTACTCTGTTTCCTTTTCTGGATAGGTTTTGGTGTCCAAAAGTTGAGAACTCAGCATTATAAAACCAGGGCTGGTTGTCAGTTCTAATTTAGGTAGATGTAGACAGTTTTATACAGCAGCTTTGTGCCTGGAGCTGTCTGTCTTACAGTCAGAGGCCCACTGTGTCAGCTGCATGTCCTTGAACATTTCAGGTAGAATGTAGCTCTGGGAATTGCCACCCTCCTGGACTTCAGGTGTGTAAACAAAGTCTCCTACATTTATTAATTTATTACCAGGTAATGAAACAATATAAAGGAAGGGGGGAAAAAAGAGAGATTTGAACATCTTTTTTCTCCCTATTCCTAAAAGTCCTTAAGCCACCTGAGCATGCACAGATTGGGAACTACTCATTATTCTTGATCTTTTCCACAAAAACAGGGTTTGCCTGCCCGCACCTTGGATTTCTCATCGTTCCCCTCCGTATAGCACAGCTGCCCTCAGAAAATTCTGTTTATGCAATGGGTATCAGTTGCAGCTAAATATATTTGCATTGACATAGAATTCAGCTTTTAATGAGCATAATAGCCTTCTGTGTTTTGAAGGTGCATCTAAATTCAAAAATATTGTAAAAAAAATGACAGGGCACTATGGATGTCTAGACTTCCCTTGTCTAGACTTCAAATATGTAATGCTGAATGGATATCAAAATCAAGTGGACGTCCTCAGAAATATAATTGAGAAGAACATGCATAGGAACATTTGCGTGACTTGCCTTTTATTTGCAGCGAATGATTCACAGCTAAGCTCTGTAAAGTATTAGTCAGTTCACATCACTGTAACCACCAAACCTCAGGAAAAAAAGAACTTATTTTTTCAGAAGTTACTTAGACAGCTGTTACAGATATAGCATTGGCAATTTATATAAAGAGCAAGAGATAGAGAAATAAAAAATATTTAAGTCACTTTCAAGTGAGGTGTTCGGGTTTTTTTATTGTGACTCTTTATTTGATTAAGGTAGAGCTATAATTAGTCTCAATGTACTAATAAATTGCTGATTTTTTCCAGACACTTAATAAGGCCTATTCATTCTCCAAGGGGATTGCAACCTGAAATCTTGCTGAAAGACTGGTGCTACAACAGAGGACAAAGAGAAAAGAGGTGAATTAACTGGGAAAAATGCCAGTTACTGTCTTGATCACATGAGTGACCATATGCTAAATGACACGGTAAAATGAATGGATGCACAGTGTGTTGATTTAGTTGCTTTCTTTCTCCTTTTCTTTTCTGTCTGATTGTATATGTTGTAATTGTTCCACATGGCAGAATGTCCACTGTTTCCTTATAGCGTCCACTATTGTGAGAATAATTGGAACGTGATCCAGGCTTGGAGTACCACTTATTTTACCAAAACAAGAGATTGAAAGCCCTGCTACAGTGAAACAGAGCTATAAATTAAAAGGCTTCAGCACTCTGAAGTGCTTTGGGCAAAAGCCTCGGCTGGAGCAATTGGTGGAGCTCCTGTAACATCAGTACAACTCCTCAAACACGTGTACGCTAGCAAGGGCTCACACCCCTTTGTGGTGACTGGCACGAATTTGGGGTTGGCTGAAGAGAGAAGCCTGGGATCTTTTCTTGGCAGGTCCTGAAAAGCCAGGCACTTACTTGAGCACAAATGTGGATCTGGCAAACCTCTATGCTCTGAGTTGTGTCAGTTCTTGGGATGTGGATCTAATCCTGCAAGATGGTGAAGAGGACTCATGTACTGCCCAGCGTGTTGGGCTCCTCCTGCCAAGTCTGCACACAGATGTTACACGCACTTCCAGCTGAGAATTCAAGTGGAGAGTTCCAAGTGGAGAGCTCAGCAATCAAATGCCAAAGCATTTTAAGATGCAAACTCTGCACTCTTTTTAGCAGAGGAAATCCAGAAATTCGGGTTTAGTACCAAGGATGGAAAAAATACCAGGCTGTAGCTAGTTGCCAGTTTTATTGTTATACTTGTAAAGAAGTTTATCTCAATATTTTCAGAAGTCTACCTAGTCTTCTATGACTTGAATATGGAATATGGGATGGGGGGGAGGGGGGCGGGTTCCCCATAAATAAGTTAAATAGTTTTCAAAACAGGATTAAAGCGTTCAATTTTTCAGCTAGTTCTATGACAGATGGCAAAAGGAGGGATGAATGCTCAGATAAAGAAAAATATAAGGAACTAATATGAATCTGTTTTGCACTCCCAGAGAGAAAGTTGTTAGAGAAGATGGCTGTCGCATTATTCCAGATTATTTAAACTGAAAAGTCAGCACAGGAAGAGCTGCTTTTGGTTATGTGTTTGTTAAGTCCAGCCACCGGAGCATTGCCAGCAGGGACTGCAGTGTTAATCATAAAGGAAGAAGGAAGGGCTTCTTATGAGTCCAACTACAGCTTTTCTTTTTTTTTTCTTTTTTTTTTTCTTTTTTTTTTTTATTGTATATTTATTTTGAACAAGCAAGTTACCTAAACAATTAAACAAGTTAAACAAAAATTATATTGTTTCAGGCAATTATCCACATGTGTGCTGACCTCATTTGGGGAAATAAAACATTTCACATTTTATTACCCAGAGTGTCAATGAAAAAATATTCAGCTGATATCTCATTAATGCTTTCATTTTCCCAAACATTGTACAAAGTCACTGCAATGCAATGCCAAGTCAATCTACCCATTTGATCTTATATAACCTTCAGGGAACATTAGTAAAATTCTGACTCAGATATGCCCTCTGTCAGTCTCTTTTTAGGCATACAGGTGCTTAAATGTCCTTTACAACCTGCTGAATGGGATGTACATTCAGATTTAAGCACAAATGTCAATACTTTTCTGGACAGAGATGCTTGCTGGAATGAAGGCCCCTGCATCAGAATAAACATAGTGGTTGATAAGAGTGTACACAGAGAATTTTGATTTGGGTTTACACAACCTGTGGTATCCTGAGGTTGGAAAATCAAACTGCCACAGCAATTTAGTGTGTTCTTGTACCACCACCTCTGTTCTACTGTTTGCACAATTTCCTTGTTTTTAAGAGACTCAACGTGTATTAAAAAGTATCTTTAAAGATTTTCAAACATTTCATTCAGGAATTGAGTTTTGTCAGTGAAGAAAAAAGAGCTTTTACAATTCTCTGGCAAAGTCACTTAGGACTCCCAGAGGAAGACTGGAAAAATCTATCAGCTATTGTAGAAAGTGCATTATAGTGGAAGGAGCTTAGTATGAAACACATGCAATCAATGATGGGATACTTGAACTTTGCTTGTACAGTTATCTCCTTAGGGAAGGTATTCTGTAGGTGTTGAACTGCTTTTCACAAGATCAAGAAGCCACAGAAAGAAATTAAAGTGGACTTTAATAATTTTTTTTTTTTTTTTTTTTGCTAAGCCTTGATGGTGCAGGAGGAGTGGCAGACTGTTCTTGAATGCTGTGATTTAGGGTCACCAGGGCAGTTGTGAGGGCTCAGTCCCTGGTCATAAGGGATCCTAGGCAGGTAAAAATCAGTATGGGAACAGGCACCTTTGAAGTGTGATGTTTCGTCTTTTTCAGGTAGCCTGTTATGTTTTTGCACATTCCTTTGGCTCATTTGTGCAATGGAGAAAGTACCACTGATAATAGTTGACATTAAAAAATTTGGTTTTCCAGCTCCCACTGCATAGGTCCCATGGATTCTCCTCATTCCCAGCAATGCCTTTGTCCTGCTTCCGTTACTTCTGTGCTCTATTCAATGAAAAGGGCAGAAAAGCAGTGCTGTCTTAGCTGAGCACTTTGCCAATGCTGAATCTGGATGAACCTTAATTGTTTTCTCTGCCTGGTGAATCTCACAGGCTTTCCTGTACAGTGTCTCCACTCCCAGTAAAGTGGGGAGGGTTCCTCAAGAGTTTTGTGCTTAGAGAATTCTCCTGAGTGTTAAAGCTACTATTTTTAATCTATTTGTATATGCTTTTTGGTTTGCTGATATAATGTCCGAAACCCATTCAAGTAAATAAAAAACCCATCAAGATCTTCTAATGAGATTTTTCACTTTTTGGTGTTTGGCAAAGGGACGGTCAGACTTGCAGACTCCACAGTCTTCAAAATGCCAACTATTTTTAAAGAAGTCACTAAAATGATGTTTTCTCGAATTGGTCCAAGAGGAGTATGTTGTATTCTGAACACATTGCACCTTGTGTCTCATCTGGAGGAAATTCTCAGGGAGGTGAGAACAAGCAGGGTAGTGCCTTGATTGAGAAGACATCTCAGGCAAAACTTCTCATTTGGAGTCTCCAATACAGATGAGTGAGGAGAAGCCAGATAATCCGTCTTCAGCCTCTTTCTGAACCCAGACGAAAAGTACTTGGGAACTGTCAGGTCTTGACTTAGTACAGCCCAGAAAAGAGAAGGAGTTGCAAAGTTTGTGACTACATCTTTCAATAAAATTTTAATTGATAATTATTTATCAATTTATTTATCGTTTTATTTAAATGGTAATAATAATTTCCCTTTCTAAAATTATCTTTCTTTTACAGGGAGCCTTCCTAGCCCACTTGAACTTCCTGTTTTGAGACAGATCCTGCTTTTGGCACAGACCATGAAGGTAGCTATGCAGGGTGCCAGGCTGATGGAACAAGAAATCATGGTTGCATGGAGTACTAATGACTGCAGCTAAAGCCCACCTTGCCTGGCAGTGTGAGAATATCTCCCCAGGTTTGTTCCCTTTACAGCCTCTCCTTCAGCCCAGAGAGGAGTTGCAGGAGTCCTGCCCTGCCTCCCTCAAGCTCCCCATGGGTGCAGAAGGTGTCTCTGCCACGGCTGGCCCAGGAGGGAAGGGAGGAGCAGGGAGGCGAAGGAGGCACACACAGTGCCTGTGGTTCCAAACTCTCCCTCTGGCCAGCAGTGCCCTGCTGGTCCTGTGCTCAGCACTGGGAGAGGCAGAGGCTGGCCAGAGGTGCACTCACTGAGTGTTTTGGCTGTGTACAGAAACACACAGGGATAAGGGATTCCGTGGTTTTGGTGAACAAGAGACCAGGGAGGCAACAGTGCCTGGGAGAATCACTCTGCTGCTGTCACAAAATAGCCTTTTCCTTACCTTGTGGAGGAGTCTTAATCCTGTTGTGAACTGTGAATTTTGGCACTCCAGCTGTTTGTGGAGAGGTGGGTGTGAGCATTGGCCTTGCATTCATGAAAGGAACATTAATGAGACTGTTCCTCAGTCAAATTAAAGATTGGAAAAAGGGTCCTGCCTTCAGTGAGCAGCCTGAAACTTTCCTCTTTCTTTACTTTCTGGCCAACAGGACACTCTTCTGATAGGTGCTGATATAAACATCTCCATCCCAGTAACTCTGAAAATGGATCCTGGGAGACCAGGGTTTGCTCACTCATGAGCAGGAAGAGCAAGTGTTTGAAGAGAAACCTTTTCACTGGTGCCAGGGACATGGATCAGATGTTAGATGATGGTTTTTTTCAACATTAAGATGCTCTGTAATTGGTACATGTAACAAATGAACAGCTGCCTTCTTAATATCCTCTTTAGGATGAATTTGCAAATCTGTTTGTGTTAAGATTGATTATTTTGGTAGTAATAGGATGATTTAACTTATTTCGTGATCTAATATGCTTGCCAGTACTGTCTAACTTGTTGATGTGATCCAGCCTGACAGCTGAATTGCTCTTTTCATAGGTTAGTAATTATGACTTCAGTGACATAGAGTTTTCAATGTTATTTTTGTTTAAGGAGATTAATAAAAGGAATAAAATTAGAGCTAGACATATTTTTTTCAGAGTAAAATAGGCCTCAGACCTTTGATGGCCTGGGTGTAGATCAGCAAATCAGCCTAAAAGCTCCCTCCAATAAGCCCTTTGTTGTCTCGTAGGAAAAGTGTGTGAACTGGAAATTTACTTGAAACCGCCACAATAAATATGTTTGTTCAGGGAAAATTAAAAGAGGTGAAGCAAGAAGCCTGACATGACTTCAGTTTTGAGGAAAAACCTGTTTGTATCTAATACATTGCAGAAATTGCTCAAGAACATTTTGTCCTTGTGTAAGGATTGCCCTATAATGCTGCTAATGTCCTTAGGTTGAGACCCTGGGTTATCAGCTGCGTATGTGCCGATCATGCAAGTTAAAACTGATTTTTTTTGAAATGTAGTTTTTGTCTGTATGAGTTCATGACACTTGTTCCTTGAAGCCAGATCTTCTCCTTTCCCTGCATTTTCCTTTCTTTCTCCTTTTGGCTTCCATTGCAGGCTGAACATGTGTCTCAAAAGCAGTGAAACCTCCAGATGGCACATTACCAAGTTCTCATAAATTAGAACAGGAGAGATGTGCAAGGCATTGGAATTCTTTGAGATTTAGGTTTATAGGGATTACAATAAATTCTGTCAGATGGGGAGGGTCGTTAGGTACCAGTGGAATGCAGATAAGATTGTGCTGCGTTTTTTTTTTTTTACTTAAGATGGCCATTAGACGATCTCTTGAAGGCTACAAAAGGTGTTCTGTGCTTGGACGTCCCTGTGATTTCCCACGTGTGGATCCTGAAGGGAAGAAAATCCAGACCTGGATCAGAAAAAGGAAACAATGTTCTTAACTTCCATACAAGCCATGAAGCCTGTCCTGTTTGCACTCTGCCAAATAATGGCCTCTTAAGTCCATCAGGGAAACCACAGCTCCAATTAAACTCAGTAGCAGCTTTCCCTAAGAAAGAGCTGCAGAACAGGAGCCATTCAGTTCAGATACAACATCAGGTTGTTGCCACCCCACAGAACCCTTTCCACTGGCAGGCACAGAATCAGCATGGCTGGTTATGAATTTACTCCAGTTATTAGGAGCTAATTAAAGAAAGGCAATGCCTTGAAAAGTGTGAGGTGAAATAAAGCACTCTGCTCTGGAGTAAAACAGAAGAGTGAAAAGAGTGTCCGTTGCATTTCTTCTTAAGCTGCCACTTTGTTTCACCAAGGGTCAGCACATCATTCCTTAATCACCTGGTTAGGCCCCCAAATGTATCCCTGTTAAGTGGAATTCTTTGCTAATACTGTCCTGATTAATTAAGAAGCAGTCTTTCCCATTCACTGTTATCAGTGACCTATCATTCAGTGTCACCATCCTTCACTGTCATTAAGTAGAGTATGCATATACTGTAAGAGGTAAGATGATTTCGGAGACAGCTATTGATCCTTTCCCAGTGGTCTATTGCTAGTTAATGAGCATTAGTTTCTTTAATGATGTTTAATGTTGGTGAGTTATTTTTAAGTGATACATGGTCTGACCCTGGAAAGTGCTGAACGCCCTTAACTCCCATTGACTTCAGCAAGAATTGAGGGCACTCGTGGGATCAGCCCATAGGACATGTGTCTGAAACGGCAGCAAAAGCTCCCTTCTGCATTCAGGCAGGGGTGAGCAATGCTGTGAAGCCAGAGAAAGAAAAAGTTCCCATAGAAGAGAGTTCAAATTTCTATTTTCCTTTCTGACATTGAAATGGACAATTTCTACACCGGGCAGACATTG
>VYZR01114390.1:17500-21301 GCA_013400675.1 Oxylabes madagascariensis
ATAAGGGGTTTTGAATACAAAGCAATGTGAGCTGGGTGGGTTTTACCATTTAATGGAGCCCAAGCAAGGCACACTATTAAAATAAAGCTTTATTTTATGTGTCATGGATTTTCCTCAGATGCTGCAAGGTGCATCATTATAACTAAGTAAGAAAGAAAAAAACCACAAAAACAACCTTAATTTTTGTTTGTTTTTCACCGGAGTTGGTTCCAAATATGATTTTCCTCAAAATTGCAAAATGAATGAAAATAAATCCAGCAAATTTGAGGTTGCACCTACAGCTTTGTTGCTTCTCGTGAACTTTGGCACATGCAAGCACATGCATATGCACAAGAGGTGAAACTCAGCTGGAAGCACGAGCAACCTCTGCTCGGTCCAGAAAATAAAAAGCAACATAAATATGGGGGCAGAGTGTGATAGTTCCCTGCTTGGAGCTGGATCAGCATGGGGATGGTGCTCATTTACATTCCTAACGCTTACATTGGGTTTTACTGTACTTCAGCGTTAATAAAAACGGCTAATTAACTGAAACACCCCCAATATTGATGGTGTACTGTAAATGTCACCTCTGAAATACACAGGACGTTCTTAAAGCAACACATTCCCAGGAGCGCGGGAGCCCCTGAGCAGCTTTCCTTCGGCGTGGATTTGTTCCGGGGGAGCTCCCCATTGTGCTCAGCTCCCTTTTGCAGCTCTGCCCCTCTCCCTCCGCCGGTCACAATCACAATTCTGTGGGAAAATTTGCAGAAGGCCGGCATAACTCATTGTTTCACTTGCATGGTAATTAACAACTCCAGCAGTGGCGAGACGGCTGCCTCTTCCTCTCGGCTGAATGTTAAGCTTGACCTACTCTCCCCTCTCCCCTCAGTTCACAACTCCTCTCATCTTCCAAAATTATGTGAGAAATGATTTTTCATGCTATTTGCATGTTTTAGAGCATCCATCATTATCATATGCACTGACAGCTTTATACTTCAGCAGTGACAGAGCTTGAAAAATGCTAGTCCTATCAATCAACATATTGTAGGTTTCCAAAATGAGATCTTCTCCAGATGACATTTTCTTTTGCTTTTGCTTTTGCTTTTATTCCCTTCTCTTCAGCAGCAATCTATGGCTTGCTTTTGCTTTTCATTTAATTGCACAATGTCTATAGATTTTAAAACAGTGCATTAGAATGAAATGCTTCTGACCCGCTTCAGTCTGTTTTCATCACAAATACTGACCTCGGAGTTATTTTAGCAACTATCCTATTTCCAGTGGGCTTAGCTTCACCTGCCCACGTTATTTATGCACATTAATTTCACTCTCACTTCTCAGCCTCTCAGCCAGGTAACAAAATAGGGTTTCCTCTAAATTTTGCAAATATTTGATTCCAGTTAATAATTGTGACTGGAAGTAATATTAGACTCAAGATATCCATGCCCAATATGTGACTGTCCTGAAGCTGCTTTTTCTTGCATTGTTTTGGGCTGTTTCTGAAGTCGCTTTTTAAACATATTTTTGCCAGTGAAGACACCAAGCATGAAAATTTTGAAGCAAAGATCTTTTTCGGTGTTTCTGCCAATTATTCTCTCTTGTGTCTTCATCAAATAATAAGATAAACCACTGTTTGGGTAGCTAACATTATGTTTTACTGGTAATACATTCAGCCTTGGAAAAACCCATAAGGAAGCCAAAAAAAATTAAAAATCAATTGTGGTGATGGAGTTGTAATGTTGGAAGTTAGTTGGCTCGATATTAGAGTTCAATTATATTTAGCAAAAACCTAGTTTCCTAGTGTGAAAACCAGGGAAAATGGAAATTTTATTTACAGAAATAGTAAAAAAAATTAGTCATAGTGTAAGAATAAATTGGAAATGCTTCTCCATGAAGTTTTGATTGAGAACCACAGTAGTGTGGTTTAAACCATTGGTTTATGTCTGAAAATCTTCCTGAGTAAAGATTCCTAATTGCTGCACACCATCACATTTGCCAAAGGACACGGAAACGGGAAATGAAATACACTGGGAAGCAAACCTACTAGTATTTGATTACTGATATTTTTGTTGTTGCCACATTTGAAGCCATAGGCTGACTGTACTGAAATCAACAGGATTTTTGCCGCTGATTTGGCCAAGACCAAATGTGTGATTTTCACCCACTGAAATCATACAGCAATCTCAGTGGCCACAGCGTTACCTCTTCCAGAGCTGAGCACAGACAAGGAGAAAGAGATGACTTTGAGGTAAGTTTTGGGATAAAGAGCCCGTCCTCTCCAGTCCCATGGCTGTCAGTTTGCAGCCCAACCTCAGCTGCTTTGTTTGTTGCAGAGTTTTCGAGGTGTTGCTTTTAATTAGGGATTTAGTGTGGAGTTATAAAACCATTTTGTTGCCAGGTGAGATTAGCCTTGTTTGCTGATGTCATTGTGGACATATGCAAAGGACTAAATCCTGAAGATTTTATTCAGGGCTCAGAAGGCTAAGAAACCCATGAAGTTTATGGCAGGAATAAGCTCTTCCACAGTCTTCAACCTGGGACAGGATGGGGACAGTGGAACTAAAGCCTTTCATGTGGACAAGGAAATCCTTCCACTTCCAAACCCCCTTGGTCTGTCATGGTATCACTCCCTCTGCCACGGAATAGGGTCAAGGACCAAGTGAAACGACAATTTTAGACCATGTTTATTGTTCTCCAGTAGATTTTATAATCAGAGGACAGAAAAGGTGACTAAGATGTAAGAGCAACAGAGCAATTTGTCTTCTGCCTGCACTGGATGCAGGTTTCACAGAAGTACTGAACAATTGATTCAGTGTAATGCTGAATTTTAATCAAATGGGAGAATAAGCCAACTTTTAATCAAGATTTTCCATAATGGATTATTTTCTTAATTGAATGAGTTCAGGAGACAAACAAATACAGCCTAGTACTCAATGGCATTCTTCAAATATTGGTAAGCTTTCAATCTCAAATCACAGTGAAAGGCTCTAGAATAAAACCTCCACAGAACACAGCTGAAGGTTACATTCATCTTCTTAAAATAATCCAGGGTATGTAGGGAAGACCACTGCCAAATTAATTCGTATTTCAACACAATCATGCCTACTAAAATGTACACTAAGGAGACCAGTCCTAAAGGTCAGTTGTAGATCTAAATATGAAGCTGGTTACCTTTTTTTCAATAAAAGAGATAGAGTGATTTGGAGAAATAATTTACAGAAATGTCAAAATTACTCTCAGTAATGGTGGAAAAAGTTTAAATCCAGAGATTTTTTTAAAAAAAGGAAAGAAACAGAGCCCCTGACAGTGTTTGGGTGAATGAATAATTTTACAAATTACAGAAAAGCATTTTACTTTTAAAATCTGAAAATACTTGTAATGGTGAGTGAGAAGCATAAGTAGCACAGTTGACATATTGGTTTGACACAACATTCTTAAAAGAGAAAAAAGCGTATTTTCAGTGCAGATGACAAGATAGCTTCTTAATGGAATTACCTCAAGGAATGATAAACTGTGAAAGAGTGTAGGAAAAATTAAAATAACGTCTATGAATTCCTACTCTCTCCTGGTAAAGCACAGAGTGAGTCTGCAGTTTATCAAAGCCCCACAGAGGGGTTTTCTTCAGCAGTCTTTGTGTTGATCTTGTTCAAAGGTGTCTTTTATTCTAAAAGACTATAAATTGCATGAAAAATGTCTGGAAATTTCTCACGAAAATGCTTCTACTTTAGGGAGAAATTTGGTGCCAGCTTGCCGGTTGCATTAGGAGACTTGCCCAACAAAAACAGGGAAATGTATTTTGCTCTGCCAAGGGAATTGAAAGCAGCG
>VYZR01114402.1:9505-20077 GCA_013400675.1 Oxylabes madagascariensis
AAAAATCAAGACAATTGCCATAGTCAGGACAGGAATTCCTCCTTTTCTTATTAGCTTTTATGCCTTCAGTCACCCTTGTTCTGTATAGCAATGGTCACACTGACTGAAAGGCTCTGGATTTGTTTTTGCACGGGCACGTCTCTTGCACTCAGTTTTTGAATGCCTCATTCTCTTGGGAATTTAGATTGTCTTTATTAATTGCCCATTAGTAACAACAGATCGTGTTGATTAACAGTTTAAAGAAAACAAACAGACAGCTCCCATTAATTTTTAAAGCTTCTCTTTGAGTGTCATATTTAAGTAGTTCCTCAGGGACTGCTCTCCAAAGTCTGGACCATTTTCTTGATGAATCTGCTACAGCATACCAAACATCCAACTGAGCAGAAAAGGATTTAGTGGGTGGGTCTGTGAACCTGCCTAAATAGGCAGATGCTCTCTTCCTGTCTACTTTTGCAGGACATTTTATTTTTTCTCCACAAAATTTGATGATCATAAAAGAAGGTTTAGGACATGACTTTCCAGGGTTATGCAGCTGTGTTACATCTATTTAACAGTGTCTAGGATCCCTATGCCTTATCATAAACCAGCAAGTACTATACAACAGGAAAGTGATTTTTATAGCCATAGCTATCACTTTGAGCTGAGGGTACAGCTTTTCAGGTTTGGAGAGGAGAAGTTTTACTCCAGACTCAGATATAAATTCTGGATGGCCCATTCCTGTTCCAAGCCACCAGCATGTGGAGGTTCTATAGCACTGCAACTGAAAAGCAAGAATGTTTTTTATTTACTACCACTTAGAGAGCACATTGAGTGAATATCACTTTTTGACCCAATATCTTTGATCAGGTACAGGATAATGAAACTTCGCCATACCCTGCTTTCCCCAGTAAAACCCCCTCTCTGCACTTCTTAATAGCCTTGTTCTCAGAGCAGAGATATTACTTTTTAACATTTCTAACCCTTCTAGATGTACCTATGGACATATGTGCGACAGACACATGGTTTGCACACATGCTGTAACTTTTCTCTCTTCACCTGCCAGACTAAGCATGGAAGAGGCTCATGGCCCACGCAGTCCAAGATTAACATGTGGCCAGATGGAGGCTTTAAAGGATAATGTCCCTGAGCAGATCGAGGAACCTTTCACAGAATCATAGAATAATTCAGGTTGGAAGGGACCTCTGGAGATCACCTAGTCCATCCTGCTGCTCCAAGAGGGGCCAGTTTCAAATGTAGATCAGATTTCTCAAGCCATTCCAGTCTCAAAATGAGCTCGTCTCTGCCAGAAACCCAATAGTGACACTTCACAGAAAATAACCATATATAACATCGTTCCAGTAAATCAGCTACAGAACAAATAGGTTTAATTACAGCCACTACACTTTCACAATTGGGCATGCTGATCTCCATGATGGAGAGTAGCATGCATCTTCTCTGACAGACGATGAGGAAGCAGCTCAATTTGATAGATGATATAGGCAAAAAAAAAGGCTAAAAGGTTTGGTGCCATGAAGTTACAGACTAGTCACATGTTACTCTGCCATTATCAAGATGTTTGACTCACCCTGAGTCTGTCCCATCCCTGGGACATACAATTTCATAGAATTTCACAGAATTTTGTACGTTGGAAGAGACCTTCAAGGTCATCGAGTCCAACCCATGCCCTAACACCTCAACTAGATCATGGCACCAAGTGCCACATTCAGTCTTTTTTGAAACACATCCAGGGATGGTGACTCCACCACCTCCCTGGGCAGACTCTTCCAGTACTTTATCACTCTTTCCATGAAAAACTTTTTCCTAATATCCAGCCTATATTTCCCTTGACACAGCTTGAGACCATGTCCTCTCGTTCTGTCAGCTGCTGCCTGGAGAAAGAGACCAATCCCCACCTGACTACAGCCACCTTTCAGGGAGTTATAGAGAGTGATACGGTCAGCCCTGAGTCTCCTTTTCTCCAGGCTAAACAACCCCAGCCCCCTCAGCCGTTCCTCACAGGGCTTGTGTTCCAAGCCCCTCACCAGCCTTGTTGCCTCCTCTGGACGCGCTCAAGTGTCTCAACGTCCTTCCTAAGCTGAGGGGCCAGAACTGGACACAGCACTCGAGGTGTGGCCTCACCAGTGCCGAGTACAGGGGGAGAATGACCTCCCTGCTCCTGCTGGCCACACTATTCCTGATACAGGCCAGGATGCCCACCAAGGCACACTGCTGGCTCCTGTTCAGCTGCTGTCACCAGCACCCCCAGGTCCCTTTCTGCCTGGGCACTGTCCAGCCACACCGTCCCCAGCCTAAAATGCTGCGGGGAGTTATTGTGGCCAAAATGCAGGACTCAGCACTTGGACTTATTGAACTGCATCTTGTTAGACTCTGCCCATCCATCCAACCATTCCAGGTCTCTCTGCAGAGCCCTCCTACCTTCCAACAGATCGACACACGCTCCTAGCTTAGTGTCATCTGCAAATTTACTAATGAAAGACTCAATACCCTCATCCATGTCATCAATAAAAGTATTGAACAGACCTGGCCCCAGCACAGACCCCTGAGGGACACCACTGGTGACTGGCTGCCAGCTGGATGCAGCACCGTTCCCCACCACTCTCTGGGCCCGGCCATCCAGCCGGTTCTTAACCCAGCAAAGAGTGCTCCTGTCCAAGCCACGGGCTGCCAGCTTATCCAGGAGTGTGCTGTGGGAGACAATCAACCTTTCTTCTCTGCAGCCAAATAGTCATTAGTTTTAAAGCTTGTTAGGATCAACTAAATATGCCCATGACATTGTGTATTGCAGCCTTTTTGCATATCTAAAATCAAAGGACAAGCCATTAGAAAGCAAAAAATATTTTGCCATGTCTGCAGGACTGAAAGCCTCGGGTACAGGTGAGTGCCATGTTGATACAGTTGTGATTCCCTTGGGAATCCCTTGAGCCATTCTGGGGGCTTGCAGTAGCATGTCTTCAACAAAACTTGGGAAGCTTCCACAGCTTTCAGATATCAACTGAAAACTTCCATGACTTTCAACTATCCACTTCCAGATACCTTCCTACAGAAGAGGACTCAAACAGCTCCCAATTACAGCTTTTAAATTAGGTAAGAAACATACAAGAAATGTTTGTTCAGGGAAAAAGAATTGATAAAATTGTCATAGTGGTAAGAAAGAATTATGTTTAAAAAAGAGGTTCAAAGTAATTTTTTTTTTTCTCACAAAGTCATAATCTCTTTGGGGAGATGGGCTGGGGCATTTTCTATTATTGCTGTTGGACAGGAGAGAAGATTTTGCGTCTTCCAAAGAGGAGGGAAAATATAAAATAAAAGTTTATTTAGTTTTCAGGCTTCCAGCACTGAAGATTGTCAAGATTTGCTCTTCAGTTTCAATCAGCAGATTTCATTGGAGGAAAAAAAGTTAGATGTTTTTATGTCCAGTCTTCATAAAACTGTTGGAAGTTATTTTTGTATGTGTGAAAAGAAACCTGGAAGAAATTTTAAAAAGGGTGATTACTTGAAAGAAGAGAAATGCCGGACCACATAACACTTATATTTTTAATGCAAAAATTAGGATTTGTTCTCTTTAAATTCCCCTACTAGCATTATTCTTCTTAGTATCACAGTACATGGGGTTTAAGACAAAGCAGGACAGAGTGTTCACTAAATCCATGCATAAAACTGAGACCATAGACACTTGCATCCTAATTCCACTTTTATTATTCTCAATAAAATGGAATCTTTGAAAACCATAGAGGATCAGTGATGCTAACAAATACATCTTCCAGCTGTTTTAATGGCTGTATGACTAATGCACAGGTAAAGCAGTTAGAAAACTGAAAGCAGTTTAATTATATACAGACTAGTGATTGACAATACCACTCCAAACTCCTACTTATACCAAAAAAGGCATCAAACACCACTGAGTCCCTGGAAGTAGCAAGGCAATCTGTTCAGCTTCCTGAAAGCAAGGCAGGATTCTGTCCATTAATCTGCCCCTCTGCCCTGTAAGACCAAGACCTTTTAGGGACATTACACAGTGACAGGGACTGCAGCATAAGGTCTGATATTCCCCCTTGATCTCAAGGACATGTGATCACCTCAAGAAAACTTTTCCATTCCCTGGATACTCTGACCCCATAGATCTCCCCTTGCATAGCAGTTTTGCAGGGCTTGGCTGAGCAGAGGGCAGATCTCAAAGAGCGGAAGCTGGCAAGCAGGCAGGCAGGGAGGGCAGCTCAGGTGAGGCAGGGGACAGGAAGGGCAGAGGACAGCACAAAGCCAGGCTACACAGGGCAGCCCAAAGTGGAAGTCAAACAAACATCCAGGGTAATATCAGCAGCTCTTCAGTTTGATAACGTTGATTGTGCATGTTATTTGGATCACAGTACTCCAGTGGTATTGGTACATCAGCTACTGCAAAAAACTCCCCAAGCAGCATGGAGAATTTAGAACACAGCTCTCATGAACTTCAATGAGAATGATGCATCTGTCTCCTGCGGTAGCTTTGAAGCTCTCGGCCAAAAGTATTCTTAGCCCTACTGTCATGCATGTCCCCAAAGAGACAAAAAAAGAAGGTGCGAGCATGTGAGACCGGGAGCGGACGTGGTTGAGGAAGTGAGAGACCAAGTAGAGCCTGATCTGGGAACCCTGCAGAGACAGATCATGTCCCTCAGGCTTTATGTTATCAACACTTGTTTGGAGGTAAAGAACAGGGCTTTTTCTCCTAGCAGAATGAGGGACCCAGTCAGGACCACTGGGCTCCTGATGCTGAGTTGCTTTCAGTAGCATTCCCAGATCATTCAAGTCAGCTCTGGTATCTCTACCTGACCCTGTGGATACAGAAATCATAACAAGCAAGGCACAGAAAATGCAACAAAGAAACAAAGGAAAGACAGATTTGCAAGAGCTGAATGTACAAATATTTCAAATCAATTTTCTTCTGCATTTATAAATTGTTTGTGTTTTCTCAGCAAGTGCCTGTTTTTGGAAAGGAAGAAAACCAGCTCCTAGACAGTTAAAAATATCCCCTTTTTGCAACAGTACAGTTCAGTATCAATGTACCTTTCCTCCTGTTGTATACACAGATTTTCACTCTGGCCTGCTGCAAAAGGTTCAATTTCTCTCCCCAGCTGCACCTGCATTCTTTACTTGTGTGTGGTCTCTTGCATCACCACAGTGCTGATATCATCTCCTGCTCCCAGCTCAGGGCTGGAAAGCAATGGCTAGAGCACATTAATAACAAGCAGTATGCACCAGACTCCTCTGGAGCTTGGGGGTTCAGGAGGTTAGAAAACACTTGTGTGGAAGAAAAAGTCTTGCAATACTCGTGTGTGACCAACTTCCAATCCTTGTGAAGCTAAACCAAACAGTCAGAGCTCCCTGTGATGAGCAAGTAACAGACAGGGAGCAGCTTCTGCACTTTGGAATAACCCTCTGTGCCTTATAAAGGCATTTCATGAAGAGGAGACAAGAATTAAAGTATTTTAGATACAGTTTATGTGGTCCCTAGAAATAAGGAGATATCTGAAAGTTTGATGAAAAGTCAAGATAAGTAATCTTATATGTCAAGGAATTAATTAACTAACAATTTTTTTGTTTGTTTTTTCTACATTGTATCTGCAAGGGTGGAATGCCAGTTCAAAGCCTGAATTCAACTGAGCCTGGATGTTGCTGTTGTGTATTCCTTATTTGCTGGAACAACTCTTGGAGCCTGACAGTTTGATGTTGGAGCTGTATTTTCATGGCGGAGCTGTATTTTCATGAATCCTGGAAGTTAAATAACTCTTAGAATAACAGAGAAGCTATTACATTGCCAACTAGAGTTGATATTCTCTTTCATTATTTGTTTCTATAAATAGGTATGATCTTTTTTTTCTGGAACATAGTCTCATGTAGAGCAATACCTTTTCCTCAGATGGCATAAAGAGGCACAAAGTAAGCTTAAAGTTATCCACTCTGCTAACTCCACCTTCCTTGAAAGCCCTCACAAGAGACAGGGCAGATTCAAGGACATGTAATCATGTTGCTATCCTGAAGTCCCAGCAATTCTGAACCTTGCAGGGACAAAACTGAAACAACAAAATATCCATTCCACCTGGGAAGCATTCTTTCATATTAGGCGTCCCTAATGTTTTGTCACCTTTCTGCACTTGCTCAAAATGAGCTGTAGGGTTACTAGATCCACAAGTACTGTGTGCACAGAGCAGGAGGATTTCCATGGCCCCCCTACACTGTCAGCTTCAACAATTTAACAACAGAGGTGATACATATCGGTGTTGAGAAATACATCTGGTGTGGGTAGCTGAGTTTGCAAGCTGCAGTTTGAGATGTAGATTGAGCTGTTCTGGGTGGGAGTCTGAGACTAGACACCATGAGCTGCCCACAAAGATGTTTAACAAAGGGCACAAGAACCAGTGGCCAGCCAGGACACTTGGAGACACAGCAAGAGCATAGAACTGAGGAGGAACAAGACTGTGAGGGTACAAAAGCCTAGGTGTTCTTTGTTGGGCATCCTTCCTCAGCAGCACCTCAGCTTGAGCTATGTCTGCGTTACCATGCTGTGAGGATATGTATATGGAATGAGACATCTGAGACACAGCCAGGGGAAATGCAGGGTGGAGCCAGTGAGGAAACCTGGTCTGAGTGAGTGGGGTGGGCAGGAGAGAGCAGGGAACTGTTGGGGAATGGAACCACCCACGGTGGAGGGGCTTCAGTCCCGCAGTGAAAGTCTCTGACCTTGGGAGTGAGGCTGCCGGGGGCCTCGGGAATGGTCAGGCTGGGAAGTCTCCCTAACATTGCAAAGAAATTAAATTAATCACTATTCAAGATTTCTGTTTGATGGCATTTTATTCTTTAGGTTTCTAACATAGCTCATTTTCAAGATAGAAGTTTAAACTTCCATTGCATAGTTCTTAAGCACTACAAACATTAAACATTCAGAAATTACAAGTTATGTTTTAACATCACAGTTCATGTTGATGGATTTTGGGTTCTTAGTTTCGACCCCAAGAATGTAGTTTCCAATACTGTCTCCCTAATCACATGAAACAAAACCTCATTTTAAAAGGAAAAAAAAGCACCTTCCAATTTTTCTGCAGGCCTGACTGTGGAAAGTTTTCTTCTATGAAGAACATACAAGGCCTAGAACCAAATCTAGGTGAATGAGCTTACAGTAACCCTCTAAAAACAAAAATGTTTTGCATAGCACAAGAGAATCTGAAACATAGGCAATTAAAAATTAAAACTAAATCTAGTTTGATAGAATTCTTTATGCATTCTTTAGAATAGAGTCTGTCCCTTGATTTTGTACATTTGCTAGGTCTCAGTCAGAACCATGACAATACTACAAGAATTTATGCATATTCAAATGTAGACCAAAGATGGTTGAATACAAATTTTGTGCCACTGAACTGCAAAAAACCAAGTATCTGTTTATGTACCAGAATCAAGGAAAGAAAAACATGGAAACTAAATGCTTTCCAGTCAGTTGATTNAACCAACAAAAAACCCAAAAAAGGCAAAAGCAAACAAACCATACAAAAAAACCCAAAAAGAAACAAACAAAAAAAACACCCCCCCCAACTAACAGCCAAACAAGAAAACAAACAAACAAACAAACAAACAAGGAAAACCCCAACAAAATCCAACAACAACAAAACCCCATATCACCCTGATTTAAACTCCTCAGTGGTTTAGGGCACCACAACTTCTGGAAGTGAGAAAGTGCATTTTCCATCTCGAAGAAGTCACTGTCACTGTGTTAAACCTAGGCCAGACACCCTGTGCATGATTTGAAATTACTCACGTCCTCCTTCCCAGACTGGCATTTGTTTAAGCTGATGGTAGCTGAACTCAGGCAACAACAGGTCATTTTCAAATGCCAGCTGCCATTTCCTGGGCACAAGACCTGTACAAGAGCCTTGGCAGAGTCAAAACTACCCTGTCCCATCATGGTTTAGCCTCACAGGTGTTGCAGTTCAGTTTTCAGAACAATTTACCGGCAAGGTAGGCCTGTGAGCCAACCTGATCTGATTGTTGCACTTACTTTCTCCAACAGCTTAGCTCACTCACAGGTGTGACCAGATGGATAGGCATTTATGAAACCATGAAGGTCACTTACTCTTCTTCAGACATAAAACAGCAGTTTCTAAATTACCTCTGATCTGCCCTGCACAGACAACCTTGTCACTGTTTCTGCAAGCTCTTTTAGCCAGCACAGGTACTCAGACATCTTTGTAAACAAAGCTAACGNGTCTCCCTAACATTGCAAAGAAATTAAATTAATCACTATTCAAGATTTCTGTTTGATGGCATTTTATTCTTTAGGTTTCTAACATAGCTCATTTTCAAGATAGAAGTTTAAACTTCCATTGCATAGTTCTTAAGCACTACAAACATTAAACATTCAGAAATTACAAGTTATGTTTTAACATCACAGTTCATGTTGATGGATTTTGGGTTCTTAGTTTCGACCCCAAGAATGTAGTTTCCAATACTGTCTCCCTAATCACATGAAACAAAACCTCATTTTAAAAGGAAAAAAAAGCACCTTCCAATTTTTCTGCAGGCCTGACTGTGGAAAGTTTTCTTCTATGAAGAACATACAAGGCCTAGAACCAAATCTAGGTGAATGAGCTTACAGTAACCCTCTAAAAACAAAAATGTTTTGCATAGCACAAGAGAATCTGAAACATAGGCAATTAAAAATTAAAACTAAATCTAGTTTGATAGAATTCTTTATGCATTCTTTAGAATAGAGTCTGTCCCTTGATTTTGTACATTTGCTAGGTCTCAGTCAGAACCATGACAATACTACAAGAATTTATGCATATTCAAATGTAGACCAAAGATGGTTGAATACAAATTTTGTGCCACTGAACTGCAAAAAACCAAGTATCTGTTTATGTACCAGAATCAAGGAAAGAAAAACATGGAAACTAAATGCTTTCCAGTCAGTTGATTCAAACTAAAATGTGGTTAAATCATTAAGTTCATTAAAATTTACTTGGCTTTAAAAGAAAACTTAAGAAAATATTCCATATGGCAGCATGCGATATACAAAATAAAAGAAAATATTTTCAGAACCATTGTACAGGAATTTTTTGTGTATCGAAGTATTGTATTTTCATGGAAAAAAAATTGATTGTATAAAAATTAGACCTTACCTAAGAGACAATAGTCCTGCACTTTCTCACATCTGATCTAAACCTTGCTTTCGAAGTTACCATTAATATAACAGTTGGATCTGCACACTTCTGAAGTATCACAAATGTTTAAATAATGCTAGCCATTTCACAGTCTCTAAAACTTAGTGAAATGAACTTCAGATTTATTAATTTAGGGTATTGTGAAATTTCCTGTTTGTATTATCCTAGAAAAATACAAAGGCAGCTGGATATAATCATTATTTGTTCTGTGTCCTCCAGAAGCAGGCACAACCCACCAGCTCATGGGAAGGTTGGAAGGCCAGGATATGCTACCATATATTTGAGGAGAACCGCACCAAAGCTGTGCCCGCAAACCTCTTGGGATCATCCCATTAACAAACAACCAAACAACCAAAAAACCCAACAAATAACCAACAAAAAACCCAAAAAAGGCAAAAGCAAACAAACCATACAAAAAAACCCAAAAAGAAACAAACAAAAAAAACACCCCCCCCAACTAACAGCCAAACAAGAAAACAAACAAACAAACAAACAAACAAGGAAAACCCCAACAAAATCCAACAACAACAAAACCCCATATCACCCTGATTTAAACTCCTCAGTGGTTTAGGGCACCACAACTTCTGGAAGTGAGAAAGTGCATTTTCCATCTCGAAGAAGTCACTGTCACTGTGTTAAACCTAGGCCAGACACCCTGTGCATGATTTGAAATTACTCACGTCCTCCTTCCCAGACTGGCATTTGTTTAAGCTGATGGTAGCTGAACTCAGGCAACAACAGGTCATTTTCAAATGCCAGCTGCCATTTCCTGGGCACAAGACCTGTACAAGAGCCTTGGCAGAGTCAAAACTACCCTGTCCCATCATGGTTTAGCCTCACAGGTGTTGCAGTTCAGTTTTCAGAACAATTTACCGGCAAGGTAGGCCTGTGAGCCAACCTGATCTGATTGTTGCACTTACTTTCTCCAACAGCTTAGCTCACTCACAGGTGTGACCAGATGGATAGGCATTTATGAAACCATGAAGGTCACTTACTCTTCTTCAGACATAAAACAGCAGTTTCTAAATTACCTCTGATCTGCCCTGCACAGACAACCTTGTCACTGTTTCTGCAAGCTCTTTTAGCCAGCACAGGTACTCAGACATCTTTGTAAACAAAGCTAACGCCATGATTTTGACATCAGCAGATAAGCTGATGTTTAGTTGGATTGGCTAGACTTGATAACTTGGGGTAATTTCATCACAAGCTTTTATTCACCCAAATGAGCTTGAAAATAACTTTAGTTATTTTATGTTAGTTATTAACTGTAAAAATGTAAAATCTGAAAACAGCTTGCACCTCTGAAGCATCCTGGTCTAGAAATAGGAAAGTGATTTGGTGTTAGGATGAATGTCCCAAAGAAGAACATGCATCTTCCTTAGAGAGA